>JAJHUR010135228.1:1348-64005 GCA_027495735.1 Lutjanus campechanus
GGGGAAGAAGCTGTGAGGTGTCTCTCTCCACGACTCCCCTTCTACCTCGGCAAGCACTCATGAATTACTTAAGCTAAAAACTAGCCCCGGCACACTTCAATTATACACGCACACACACACATGCACATGACGCGTAACTACATTAGAGCGGCACAGGGCGTCACCTAAAAGTCAGTAAAGTTGATTTGGAGCCAGAGGACGGGATGCTGCGTCCTTCAGTATCGCAGCACCTTAAACAAATCAACTCATTTTAGTGCTTTGATGACAGCCTTCGCTGCCCTTGTTTATCCTTGGGATACACACTTTAATATGTGAGTGTGTGTGCGAACAGATGGAGAGATAACATATTTTTATGTGTGTGCTTGTGTGCAACCAGTAATTTCCCAAAATGTAGAGTATTCGAATCTTGGATCAGCAGATTTATTTTTCGTGGATAAAATCTAGCATTTAAATGTGTTTATGTTGAAAGGAAGAAGGTGTTAAAGTACATTTTCTAAAGTACGACTTTGAGTCACTGCACAAACTTCTCCGTGCAGGAGAGTGGAGGGCAGAGACAGGTCATTCCGTAGATTCAGCACACCTGGGCCCAAGTCCAATCTGTCCCCTACACCCTCTCCTTATACCCGCTCTCACTCTTGTTTGCGTTGAGGGTCCGCCACATTAAGTGTCATTCCAAACCAATTAGCCTTAAGTGGGAGTGGGTTATCGATGCAGGGTTGCAAAGCACACTCCTCTCAAGTAGAGCACCCCTTTTGTGGCCGGGATAGAGGTAGAACGACGCGCGTCTTTGCCATTGGTCGAGGCTGTGTCTTAGCTGTTCACCGCGCATGCGTGACCGTGTTGTTACAAGGGCAGCCCTCCGAAAGTCGAAAAGACTGAAATCAGCAGACCCCTCAGTCGACTGAGATTCTTTCAGTCGAGCATTCATGTTGTTTTTCCTTTGTCAGTCAGTGTGCATCACAGTAACAGGATAAAACAGATAGAAGCTTACAAAAATGCACAGGGATAAGATTTCAAAAGGGAGACGAAACAGTGGTTTCAGCTGTTGATTCTTAGCTGTGTCATTGTACACAGAGCAAAGCAACAGCATGCCGTGCCTGACCAATTTACCCTTTCATTTCTATTACAGGAAAAGGAGAAAGTTGACCATGGTACCAAGTTTACTCAACTCTTACTGGGGCACACAGCAAAAAAGGGGTGGGACTTAGGCGGGGTATATTGTTGTCAGCCTCTCTCCGGCCTCTCTACCACCGTTGTGTTAGGTTTTGTTGATTTTTTTGGTTTTTTTTCAGTTTTCTGCACTATATAACTGCTTCATAGCAGACTTTGGCGTCTCCTGTCGGTAATTAATCAGCCGTTTTTTAATGTTACTTTGCTTGTTGTTTTATTTATTTCCTCATATTCTTTCCTTGAGTTTCATTATCTTCCCTGCTTACTTTCACTCTTTTCTTCCTCATTTTTCACCTTATTCCCACTCTTCTTATTGTTTTATTTGTTTCCACCCTTGTCTTTTGTATCTTTTTTTCTTGTTGCCTTCTTCAGTTTTTCCTTTCCTGCCTTATTTATTTCCTTATGCCCCTCCCTCCCTTCGTCATTACTTTTTGCCTTTCTTTTTTTTTATTTCCATCTGCCCATCCTTCTTTCCCTCATTGCCTACCTTCCACCACAGTGCGTGCAGGATGTTACTTCATATGTATGTGTGTGCGTTCATGTGTCTAGCTGTGCCTTGTCTCCGTGTCCACTCTCCTGCCCAATTAGCCACACGAGCCACATTGCATCTCTTCACAAACAGCAGCACAAAGATAACAACAGCTTCTCTGAATTCACTGTGAATATTTTGTCTTATTCTGTATGCATGCGTATGCATGGGTGTTGTTTCTCTAAATGGGATTGTGAACGTGGGTGTGCATGCATGTGTGTTTGTATGAATGTGTGTGTGAGCGGGAAGGCTCTCTGGGGGGCCGGGGGAAATTGGAGGCTTACTTCCTTTCCACTAATTACCCAGCAACAGTCGCTACTAATTGTCAGGGCCTTGCATGCATTTGATGTCTTTAAATATCCAGCGGCACGTAAACGAAGCAGGGAAATGGCGAGAGGGAGGAAAGGGCAGAACAAAGCAGGTCAGTGGATCTGCTTTGAAGTCGTGCACAGTCCGTAACCTGCAGAATAACTGCTGCTGGATGTGGATCCATCTCCTCATAGCATCTGTTATTAGCAGGGAGGTGGCACTCGAGTTCTGCATTACAACATCAACAGAAAATCTATTATGTTAAACATTCTGAGGAAATATTCTGTAGCATCAAACTGAGATGACGGCTGGCGATGGCTGCCTGCTCCCTGCAATATTTATTCTAAACTGGCACCTAAAAAGAATGGACATAATAATGTGAACACCTGTACTGTCTAATGCAATCCGGTGCAATGATCCTGCAACCGAACACTGCTGTTTCGACACGTATTGATTTTGGTTGATTTTGTGATGTCAAGTGGGAACCGTCAGGGTGAGCCCTCAGAGAGAGAGAAAGAAAGGGCCCAGATGAATCAAAATTAATTGTGAACACTATTGCTTCCCTCTTCAGTGTTTATTTATATTCTCAAAATCATTCACCATAAAATTTAAATGTTCCTTCCACTGCGATTTGTCTGTACTGGAATAATCCTGCACAGGAAAAAAGAAACAAACCCCCCTTGTGTCCTCCCCTATCAGGATTTTACCTTGACTAGTTACTTGGTAGAAAACATGTCAGGGAGGTGCAACAAAATACTGAATTCTGGAATGAAAGTAAATCTGACCAATCACATTTTAGCTCTGAGACAAAGGGTTATTTTATTGTAGTGAGGATTTTCAAAGAAGCTCTGGGGGGAGGCTAACAAGAACAGCAGCTTCTAAACCCAGGAAAAGTGGATATTGTTTTTAGGCTGTTCGTAACACTGTTTTCATGACTGAAAATTCTAAACCTATGGAGACTGGGAGAAGTTTTGGGCAGCTGGTGAATTTCTTTTGTGAACTTTGGCATCTGTTCCTCTCTCGTCAAAGGCAAACTGACCCCAGTCTCATCCCAGGTTGTCAAATACAGGCGTCTTTGTCATGTCGCTCGATACATTGGAATGTGTGAATGGGTGAGTGCAGACTTGTGGTGTAAAGCATTTGAGTGGCCAAAGCATGGCACATAAATGCAGCCCATATATAACTTTACCCTTTATATGTGGTCACCAGAGGTGTAAATCAATCAAGTTTCAGACAACGGGGTGATTCCTGATGTTAATCAAAGGGCAGAGGCTTCAAGATGTAGTCCATGAATGTGACTTTTGGCTAATTCATGCAATAAATTTAATATATTTAATATATATATAAGATTGGTTAAAAAGACGGTACTACACCATTTTGTGTAGTTCCATATGTGTAGTTTGTGTGGGAGTGTTTTCTCTTGAGATGGTCCAGCTTTCTCCCACAGTCCTGCAGACAAGCAGGTTTGGTTAATTGGTGACTAAACTGCCTGTAGGTGTAAATGTTAGTGCGAATGGTTGTGTGTCTCTAAGGCTTTATTGAAACTGCAGGTAAATCAGATTTCTCCTTCACATCAGATCTTTAAGACAGACTGTCCTGCTGCAGTAGCAATGTAGGTATCAGTGACTGTATATGCTCATGACACAGCAGAGCCCTGCATGGGGCCTTTTTCATAATCCTGCTCCAGCTGGAGTTCTGACCATTACCGCCCGCTCCTGCAATGTGTGTCTTCCACTCCCGCCCACTCTCATAATGTGTCCACTCTTGCCATTGATGTTGTATCCTGTCCTTTCCCGCAGGCAAAACATGTTATTTCTGTAGTATGCAGATGCATACCTGTTGGTAATAACTGGTTCTAGTGTGTAATTACACTCATACTAATGACAGTTATTAAATTCAACGGACAATAAAATAACATGTTCAGGTGTTAGCGCCATTGTTTATTTCAAGTAAACAAAATTTAAAAAAATTCAAAGCTAGGGAGGAAAGCAAATTAACTATTAACAACGTCTAATTCATTGATTCTGAGAGACGGAGAAGTTTCCTGCACCACATGTGCCCCTGTCGTTCTGCAGCACAGCAGGAGAGACCCTGGTTAGAGGACCCAACAATGTTGGCAGAAGACTCATAGATTGGTGACTCTGAAAAGGGTCTGAAAAGTTGTTAAATCTAGTGAGAAACTCACTTAATTGGCAACTCGGGCTAAATCATGTGACCCAATGTTACAGTAAAAACCCCCCCGGTCCCGTGAAATCTGCGTCGGTTCCTGGAGGGCCTGCGGGTTCCTAATCTCAATGCATCCCTGTAATGGAGACACTCTGTACAGAAGCCTCCTGTAAAAGTGCCAGCAGACAATTTATTTCAGTGTCTGTGGATGGACTGTTGTTCTCTGAGTCCACTCTGCTAGCAGCTGCTCTGATGCACCTTTGTCACTCTTTTTGTCATTTGACATTGTTGTGTGTCTCGTTGCCAATGATGCAAAAGACACTTTTTGTGGGGTATTTTTTGCTGTCCAGACTTTCTAAAATCAATCCGGATACAATCTGGATATGCCAAAAAAATGGATTTGGGCTGGCAGTCTGAACAAGGCCTATGTGTCAGCCCCGTGATGAACCGGCGATCAGTCGAGGCTGTATCCCCTGAGCTGGAGCCTCTCCCAGCACCCAGTGTCAGCTGGGTAGGCTCCAGGCCCCCGTGACCCTGCAAAAGATAAGCGGTTATAGATAATGGATAGATAATGGATGGACTTGACACGGAGTTCTTTAAAACGGCCTCTGCTGCGAGAGTGAGAAATTAAACGTGGCTTCAGATTTTTGTTGCCTTTTCTTCGTTTATCACACATACACTGTTTTGCCAATGACAGATATTGGTTCAGCGCTATTTTACACATCAGTTACACAACAGTTAGAAAAATACTTGAATCAAGAGTAGTGTGATACTCTCAACAAAAACTGATCATCATGACCTTAACATAAGCAGTATTTATTACTGTTATTAGTCCTCGCTTGCTGCGGACTCCTATTGTGTGAGTTCTGATGATTTTCTTTCTTTCTTTCTTTCTTTCTTTCTTTCTTTCTTTCTTTCTTTCTTCCTTCCTTCCTTCCTGTTTTCTTCGCTAAAAGTGTTCATGCAGCAAAAACTGTAAGACGCAAACTCACTAAAATCGGCAGGTCAATTGCAAATTCCACCCCAATACTCAGGCAAAAATTGCACTAATTGACCTCAAGGTGGTGCTGTTACAATGACATTTACGTTTTTGCAATTTTCTTAAAAACTGCTTGGCGTAGATATTTGATCATGCTTAAGTGTTAGAGATCATTAAATCATTCACTCTAATTGACTTCAGCACAGTACTTCATTAATAGTATGCAGAACTAAGTTAATGTCTAGTGTCAGCTGATGTCAGGGACTGCTGTGTTGCCCTGATGGTCTAGTGGTCTCAAGACATGCCCTTTAACCAGAAGGTCACAGGTTATAATCCCAAAGTGGACAATGTGGCAGCAGGAGGTGGATTCCCCCGACTTCTCCACCATGTAGAATGACACTCATTGACCTCAGGGAAATGTTGTAACATCAGCTTTTAGCAGTTATCTCAAAAAATGGCTTGGCATGGAGTTAAAGTTTTTCACAAATTTTAATCTCTGAAGTCGTCGGCGTCTGGTCTTCTGATCTGAAGATGTCTTCTTTGCAACCTGCTTGAACCCTGTTAAAACCTGCTCGCAGGTCTTGTTTGAAATTGAACCTGTCTTTCGCCTGCATGAGAAAATAGACGGTGGAGTACCACACAGAGAGCCCTTTTCTGATTTCATAAGGAAGATATTGTTGAATTTCCAGCACTGAAAGGCGTTTTTGTTCGACATGGCCACCCGCCTTGACAATCTCAGCGGATCGCAGCAGGGCAGACAGGTCGTCTAGAGCAGAGATGTCACATATAGCCCAGTTTGATCTGAAGTGGGCCGGACAAGTAAATCCATGGCATAACAACCCAAAAATAACACAAACTTTTGTCTTTTTTGAGTAAAGAAGTACAATGTATTCTGAGAACACTACATGAACCATCAATTTACAAAACAGATGACGACTGAAGAAAACAAATAAAATAAGTGCAATTTCAATAATGTCTCAGTTTTTCCACATTCATTTTGTGTATTTTGGAACTGAACAATAATATAGTATATTTTATGTCTCTATGACTTGTGAGATCTAGAAATTCTGAGGAAGACGGTGATGTTATCCCCGGCCTTATGAACCATTTCCAAATCAATGGTTTGGCAGTGCCGTTAAACCGATACTGTTTTATGACAGAAGTCTGATATAGATCATTTTGTACTGACAATGCAGATTGTGAATATTTTGCACAACGTTCAGTATTTTTAAATATGACCACATTGAAAATTTGTTTTTTCAGAGAACTGTGTTCTGGTCTAGAATTAATGACGGCTCTGCAATTCTGTACACTTTGCAAAGTCATCCGGGTGGCCAGATTGGACCTTTTGCCAGGCCGGTTCATGGGCCCATGGGCCGCATGTTTGACACCCCTGGGATCAGTGTGCATTCATTTGATCGGCAGATGAGAGGTTAATTAATGTTGTTGGCCTTAAATTTTCCCCAATGGCTTTGCTGACCCACGTTGTCTGGTATATTCCAAAAAAAGAATATGAGGATAAATCCCTTTCTAATCACCAACATTTGATTAGTAACTATAATTTAATTTAATCCAATTTAATTTAATTTAATTTAATTTTCTCAGTAATTGGATTACGTTTATTTTATAATTTAATTAAGTAACTCTGTGATATGCAGGCCTGCACCAGACCATCTACCTTCAATCACGCAGAAAGCCTTCTATCTGGTCAGCTGAGTGCTCTTATAAACTCATTCCCTCATGTCCTTTCATGAAAATGAGACGGCCGATTTGTTTTCTCAAAATGAAAGACCCTTCTGTGCCAAAGCAGACCCAAAGTTCTGTTCAGAGTTCAGGTGCGTCAGCAGGATGAGATGTTGTGGTATTGAAAAAGGGAGAGATCCAACACTGCTCCATTCAGCTAATATGGCTAAAGTATAATAATGTAGTCACATAAACGTATATAATGAAAGTATAAAGTGCTTGGTATGCAGATGTATATTGATCGTGACATGGTTCCAAAAGTGTTTCCCAGCTTGGAATCGACCAGTCAGTCAGAAGAAGAGACATAAATGACAATAAAATTCACGCGCAATGCAAAGGAAAACCTGCTGTTCACAAAATTGAGAATGTATATTCAATTTTGTAAAAAAAAGAAAAAAATATGACACACTTTGAATAAATCTGATTCACAGCAGTGGTACAACCGAGATGTCTTTTTTATTTTTTAGCTCACTGTTCAGTTACACAAACAAGACAAGAAAAAATGGAGCTTTCAGAACACCAAAACCTGCAACACAATAAGAATTAGTACCTACAGCATCATTTCCAAGAAGACAATGTCTGCAGTGGGAATGGAAGACGGATAAAAGGAAGGGCGTCGACAATGACTGCTGCAACTACAGCAGGACAGACAAATGCACTTTTATTTTGCCTCCAGCAGCACTGAAGACTGGACGTTTGAAGCAGAACATTAGTAGCAAACAGTAAAAATCCAGTTAGACATGAATATATAATGTGAGAGAAAAAGAAAATAAATGAATTGCAAGCAAAAATGGGATTGATTTTATGTTGACTGCTGACAGATGGGGTTCAATTGTATTTATCTTGAGGTCTTTATGAGTACATGCCCTCAAATCGCTTTCTAAATAAAATGGCGGTCTCGGGACCTCAGAGGGGGACAGGCGGAGAAAGAAAAGCGAGTCTCTCCCATCTCCTGTCTTCTCCATAAATAGCTTTATCTCCTCCTGCCACTGAGCGATACTGACAGCCCGCATTAGCAACCTGGAACTGATTTCACTTAAGAGTTTGAGTCCTTTGAGGAATTGATTTGTCTTGTAGGCGAGAACAAAAGCCAACACAAAGGTCCATCTGAAGGTTAGAAAACTGGGGGAGACGTGAACAGACAGACAGCCGTGCAGAGAGACAGACATGCCAGGGCTCAGGGAACCTGAGGGGCTTTTGATTACATAAGTAGAACAAATAGATTCAATAATGAGCCACAGTGCATAAATATCCTCAGAGAGAGGTGTGGGCCAAGGGAAATCCGCAAACGCCTGAAAGCTCCACATAGATTCCACACACGATAAACATGTGTGATTTAATGTCCACATGGAGCGCTTGAAGAAATGGCGCCAGTTCTTGGAACTGCTGGGAGCTGGGAGCTATACATTGATTTGGTGATTTGCAGGTTGTGTCTAGACGTCCCAAGATTTAAAAAAAAAAAAAAAAAAGCTCATTGTGGCTAAAAATGAAACCTTCCAGGATACATATAACTACTGTTTCAACAGAATTTAAATAAATGTTTTTGAATAAAATTTGGACCTGGCTCATATTCAAAAAGCTGTGCAAAAAAGTCTAGAAAGAAATGTGAAAATGGAGCTTTAAAATCAAAGAGACAAATGGACCTTTTTCACAGCAACCATTTTTGACATGAAGTGGTAGAGTAAACACAGGTGTTAACAGTGATGCTAATTAAGGTTCCTTTTCATTGGTCAGAGTGCTGTACTAAATGGAGCAGGACCTTAATTATTGTCACTGGTAACACCTGTGTTTACCCCACTATTTAATACCAACATGGCCTTCATGAAAAAGGTCTACTGCAGTCACAGCTGAGAAAAATGTCTATGCTGACTGGACATTTCAAGCCACTGGCAGAATTAAACAAATGTCGCCACAGCTTAGGTATCCAGCAGGCTTTGTTAGCTAACTTACTAACTAACTAGCTCGACAACATTAGCAAATTTACTTAAGAAATGACAGTCAGGAGGCAGGACAGGACCAGTAAGTGTTATTTATAACAGTCCCAGCCTGGCTAGCATATAATGTGAAGTCTCATTATCTAATGCTAGCCATCGAGGCGGCGTTACAAAGGTTACATAGGCATCTAAAATACTTTCCTTTTTCAAACTTTTTAAAAAACCTTTAGTGCTTGGTTTGTCCGTTACTGAAGAAACTTGGTGACCTTCATGGAAGAGGACCCGCACCCTCTGCAGATGTAAACAACTCATTCTGAGGTAACAAAAACACTTTATTTTCAGGTGATTATACACTAATAAAAATATAGTACAGACTTACCTGGAAAACTTTCATGAATACGTGTAGTAAATAGTAAAAACACCTGTGGAGCTGACTCTCCAGAGACAAGACATAAATGAAATTAGATTCTAAAAACAGCAAAGATTTTGAAGTTATTGTGAAAGCTTGCTTGTTTTGGTAATGTTCAGGCTCATCCTGAAAAACATATCGTTACAGTTAATCTTTACAGGAAGAGGGTGAACCTTAAATATTTCATTGTTTGTAATATACAAGCTTTTCTCCTGACCAAATAACAGTACTTTAGCAGTGCTTTAGCATCAATAATTTAACAAGACAAAGCAATGACCACCTTTAATTTTTGTTCTCAGCTGTATGGATGGAAGTGGAGTCTACAGCTTTATGTAGCCCGAATCAACAGCACAGATAATTAAAACTGCTAATACTGCAGAAAGCATGGTTCTGTATTTATGTGACTGGATCCATCTGCGCTTGCTTTGCATCAACACTCCTGCACCTGTACTGATAATTCATAAGTCAACCTCTGTTGAGACATTCAGCTGCTGCCAAAGTTGCTGAGTCCTGAGGTAAAGTCGACTTCATCAACATTTCATTGTGATCCCAGCAGAAAAATGTGTCTCTGTGTTTTAACGATGCGTGATGTCATTTCCAAAATAGAAAATTTTGTCGCTGTGCCCCAGCTGCTGGCTTCACTCACTTTCATCTTGTGTAACTCACACGCATTTCTTTGAATGGCTCGCACTGTGCACAACACCGTGATGTGGATTTGTTGAAAAATATATGTTGTGGGGAACATCTTAGAGGCACAACTGATGCTCGGGACCAAAACGATCTACTAGAAGTCAGGCCACAGCATCCTTCTTGGCAATGTGGTTGCCTGAAGGTAATCACGATTGTGGTGGATGCAAAACTCTTTTAGCATGATGAGAATTAGCCAATAGGACGAGATTAATAGCATAGTTGCTGCACAGGCTACTGCAAGTTTCCGTTAGATCTCATGCATTATCTATGCAACGCTAGTTCAAAAAAACTTCTGCCAAAAGTGTTTGTGTGTCACACTGGGGTTTAAGTGTGGGTGATGACTGTCGAATGTGAGGGTTTTGTATGCCTCCCTGCAATTAGTTAATAAGTAAAAGTGAAACATGGAAAATAGGCAATTTTCTCATGAATGAAAGATCACTTCCTCTCTTGGTGTACCCCCTGGATATTGACAACAACAAAGCAACAACAACAACAACAACAACAAAACTGTGCGCAAGGATTTTTGTGAATTTATGTAATCTAATGTTTGTCTGGCACAATCCTCGGTTTTTGTTTGATTTCCAGGGGGATTATTCTCTCGTGTTGCACCTAACCAGTACACTAAAATATGTGTCTGAGAACATTTAAGGGGAGAAACGGCCAATGTAAAGAAAAATAGTCTTGATCCATATTTACTCAGCACTGCCTAGTTTGATCGTTTGATCTGAGTTTCGGTAGGAGAGACCTATAATCAATCAGAGCAGTGAAACACGTGACATGTCAATCATCGTATAGAACCTGCCGCGTAAATAATATAGAAAATATAACATTAGCCAAATATAAATGAAAATAAATGCAATGACTCTACACTTGAAACAATACATAGCAGTAATCTATAATGGAAACAAAAACAAAATGATCACATACAGTACATAAGGCGGCAAACAATATAAAAACAAACAAAAAGGGTCCAAAACAGCAATAAAGAATAACACCAATGTAACATTCATCAATTTTTAATGCTGTGCTGATACGCCTGTTGGTGTTTATGACTCCTTCACTTAAAGCAATGAACTAAATGTGAGTCCGGGGAGCTGTCCTTTGTCCCTTTTTGGCGTTGAATTACAGCGAGCTCGTACGGAGCGTTCAGATGTAGGCGTGGGGCTAAAGAACATGCATTGATTTGTTTGTCAAAGGGGGTGAATAATTCTGATGAGGTATTGATTGTTGTAAATCAACACATAAGTCACCTTGGTTAAGGGCAGCACTGGGCCCTGCCGATAGATTGTATGATGTATATATGATTATTGAACCTTGAAACAAGGCATTGAAAAATGACCACTTTGCTGACTGGCTGTTAAAGCTCATCTTTCACTGAGGGATTTTATTGACACGCTCACGGGGAGCACAATTGCTGAACATTAACAAAAGAGGTTGAAAGTTGGGTTTTTTTTAATTTTCCCAAATGGTTTCAAACTCTGACACACTGCATTGGCGTTTTTATGGTGTTACAGAGAAGCAGACTTTCAGATAGCAGGGAGAGTATTGCGTAATCAGCATACCATGAGTGGTCGACTGTGTGAACGCCAGCGGCTCGTGAAGAATGGTTATTGTTTCAGAGGGAGACAGAGTGAACGAAGGGGAGAGCGTCAGAGAACAAGAGGGGAGAGTGAAAGAGGAGTTCAAAAGGCAGAAAATAAGAGACAGGAAACTTGAAAGCGACAATGAAGCAGAGCCTAGAAGATTTAAAGAACGAGTGGAAAATAAAGGAGGGGACGAGACAAAAACTGCAGAGAATGAAAGGAAAGCGAGAAGATTGCCGAGGATGACAAAGTGAAATGGGGGAAAGCAAAAGAATGAGAGGCAGATAAAGACGAAAAACAGAAAGTGAAAGAAAGAGAGGGAGGATCCAATTAAATTTGGCTTCAAGAAGCCAAATGGTCCCATCATATGTGTCAGTTGGTTTGGAGCTTTGGCAGGACAAAACTCACTCTCACCCCATCTGCACTTTCAGCTTCACACACGAGCGCTTCCTCGGTTAGTTTGGTTCATGACATTTATTTGTCAGGGACCATATATATCCAGATTTTTCTCCCTCAATCAAAGCTTTATTTCCATAGCAACATATTTTATATTCTCTGACAGCATTACATAGCCAAAAAATAGAGGTACGTATCCACAGTGGTGTATTACCTACAGTAGATGGAGGTCAGCATGCCCCAGGTTTGGAGAGGTGGCAGGAGTCCTGGTGTAGGAGGCTGAGCAATGTACTTCTGTGGACAGACTCAGCAGCAAAACATACTTTAGCCACCTAAACATTCAGTTTAAGTGTACACTATTTAGAATATTTTCATTGTTGTCAGACAGCATTTTCAGATGGGAGATCACCATTATATGAGCCAAATATCACTCTCTCCAAACAAGCCAGACTCAGTTTATTTGTATTATTTATTTATTTATTTATTTGGAGTTTTGCAGGGCTTGTCAAATTCAAGAAAATCACACAATAACACAAACAAGGCAGCATTAGTCCACCAACTCCCGTGTTCTGAGAGGGAAAATGACTTTGATTGACACTGGTTTTAAAAGGCAAGTTAAACATATTCATTTCACAACTGCCACTTATTTCAATATCTGAACAGTTTTTTGTTGTTTTTTTTTATTGTTGTTTGTAGTTCATCAATCAATAGCTGCTAAATGTGTCATTTCTGTGGTGTGAAATACAGCAAAATTTTGGCAGGTCACCGGTAATATCTTTTAAAAAATAGGGTCACTTGCAATTGTGACTAAAATGCCCTTTCTTACTATGTCCAGCATTAGTTATTCAAAATGTAAAACATATATTCACAAATATGAGTACAGATAAATATTATTGTGGTGTTTCCCTTTATTTTCCTACTGAATATAATGTTTATATAATGTTGTCTATTTGTGTAGTTTAGAAACTTTATAACCTGAAAAGCAGTGGATTTTTTTGTGCCAGAAGAAGACTGCAATTATACATTTATAGCGGCTTTGCTGATGAAACATACTGTATTTTTTATTCACTACTGAGTTATTATCACCTACCAATCAAACAGTGATCCTGCTTGTCACACCTGCTGCTCTCTGCTCCTTGGTCCCTGTTGCAGTGTTATGAGACAAACCTGGGAACTGCAGGTGTTCTAAAATGCACGAGGGCAGCGTCAGCGTTCACTCAATCCTCTCCCCACAGTCTCCCGAGTTCTGGCTTTTGTTAGATTCCCTTTTGTTGTTGCCAAGAAAACACATCTTGACTCATCTGTTATTTCTTTTGTTTTTTGACTGAGGTGTTGCCTCACTGGGCGTCCTATTGGGCGAAGGGTTAAAGCGCCAGCCATGTACAAGACCATCCTTGGTTTGTGTCTGTCTGGGAGTCCTTGTTGCATGTTATTTCCAATCTGTCTTCACTTATTTCATCTCTTTGCCATTGGCTGTGGCAAAAAAAAAAAAGGACTGTAACACCTTCTTGAGATTCACTTTCGACACGGTTTGTGTTTCCTTTTTTTGCATGGTAGTCCATGGTGACTTTTGCTGGTCAACCTTCCCCACTGGACCTTGTTTTATCTCAAATGAACTGCTGTTGCTGCTGCTGAAGTGGATACCTTTATGCATTTGTTAAAATAATAGATGTGGTAGCAAAGTGGACATATTGCATGAAAAAAAACTCTTTATATGCTTTAAATTGTGATTGGTTGGGACATATAGTTTACAGTACAGTACAGACTGTACAGTCTATAGAACAAATTTCAAAATAACCAAAATAACCATTTCTATGCGCTGTGAACTACTTTCCATTCATTTTTCTTTGTCATTGTGGTACATGATTTTTCAGTTTTTCATGCAGTTTATATGAACACTTTCATTTATGTTTGTTGGCTCTTGAATCCCTGCAATAACACCACATTCAAAGGACGGATTCATTCAAATCAGTTGTGCGAGCAGATATGCTACTCTACAAACCATTATTTGTGTGCGAATAAAAATGCGCATTAGCACTTGTGTGTCTGTGTGTGTATTTATGCATGTTTGGCGCTCCGGCGCTTTCACGATCTGTGGCGTTTACATGAAAGAGGAAATCACTGCCGGCTTCCAGACAAGAATTCTCCCTGAGCCACAGAGAAAATTAAATGAGTCAGGATGTAAAATTTATTCATTATTTGATTTCCATCTCCCGACGCCGGCCACTGAATCCGCCCGCTATAACCAGCTCAGCACAAGTGCCTCTGGCGCACAGCTATAAGTGCACAATAACATCGGCGTATCATTTTAATGCAGATGTTCCCAGCAGAAACCGTTTCAGTGACGGTCAGAAGCTGAATATAATGTCAGTCAGAATTGAGAAGCACTTGTTTATTGTTTTTTTTTTCCAGCTAAGCATTATGGCCACACAATAAGCCATGTTTACTGAGTGGAACGCAAGTGGAGTATGAATTTTCTTTTGCAGTGGCTCAGCGGTAATGTATCTGTGTGAGTGTATATGTTTATTTACATATGTGTGTGTGCGGAAGCACAGTTTGCTCCCGTGTGTCTCTGTGCGTTTGTGTGTGCTTTGTTGTTTACTGGAGGGCAGAATTAGCCGCAGGGATCCAGAGCCTGAACTGCAGAGGCCAGCAAAATGCGAGCTAATATTGACTGTATGAGTGATGGTCATATTTACCTGTTGAATGGATGGCTGCTTTGACTAATGACTGCCTGATTTTTCATTTTCTTAACTCTCGATTTTGCAAGGATGGTTGGCGTAAATTAAAAGATACCGAGGTTGAGGGGGGAGGTGAGCAGAGATGAAAAATGGGTAATTATTGAGAACATCCACAAATCCTCGGCGGGCATATTTCAAGCATGCGAGGCGGGGGGGTGTTTGTTGCAACGAATAGTTGTGGTTTCTGGTGGAGTGTAGCGAAAGTAGAAATCCCCCCTCGTACTCACCGCGTCCCGCCCCATTTTCCTCTTGTCAGTTTAATCTCCAGCGTCCAAACACAGCACTGTCAGCACAGATGACTGAGATATCACTTGACTTTTAATATGTTATAAATTACATTTATGAGAGTACAACAGTTGAAATGGTTTCTGTTGCCATTTTGTGTGCGGTCTTGTCATAAAATGCCTGTACTAGTCTTCTGTCAGTTCATGGAATTGAGCTTCCTCAACTGAAAAAAGCCACAGAGTCAAGAGAGTGAGAAAGGAAGTGTTATTGGTGTTGGTTCTGTCAGCAGACAGATGCTGCACGAGAAAAGATCTAATTAATTTACTCAGTTGAACACCAGCAGTCTGATGGGACTGGTGAAACTGTGTGTGACTTAATTGTGACGGAGGATTGGCTTGGATCGAGGTTGGGAAAGCCTGTGCGAGGGAATTGAAAAGGAATGAGCTCAGGAGCGATTATATCATATTCAGGAGTTGATGTTTTTGCTAATGTCCCGTTTTAGCGCTGCAGGCACTTGGGAAACTACCCAAGAGAGCAAATAAGCCTCACCGTTACGTGCCAAGATGAAAATGATATTTACAGTATCATTTCCCAGAATGCTGAGCTGAATAATACATTTAAAATGGATAAATCTAAAACAAAATTCAAATATATTTTATTCACATTTTACATGATGTATTTGTTGGACTGTTACCCAACCAAAATCCAGCTTTTGCCCAATTTAGCTAGTGACAAACTTGACAGTAGCCTATTTTTCTGCTATATTTAAGCAGCTTTCACAGTTCACTCAGAACAGACAAGTGAATGAAGTAAAGATAATTGTTTATTAGAACAGCTGATATGTTCTAATTAAGTCTTGACAGAAAGTCTTTGGCACTTAGACTCTACAGGGACATCTTCTAATCAAGGGGCATCTGAGCAGCAGCAAGATAAATCCCCCCATGGAGTCTAGACACAGTCTAGACCTGATGGGACAGATAGACATAGAAGCTGATGAGTCTGTGAAGGCAGGGCAGTGGTGGGAAGGTGGTATGGGGCACATCACAGCAGCATGAATGTAGTAAAATAAAAGTGAAAAACATTGAAAAAGACACCAGCAAGATGACAGGCTAACAATCTAGGTGCGTCGTTGTGCTATTGGATAGAAGTGACCGGTTGATGGAACAGCTGATATCTCAATTGAGAGTCCCAGACAATGAAAGCAAGGACAATTATCAGAAGAAGACAAGAAAAATTTCCCCACCATTACACACACGTAGGCTTGAAATTCACACATGCATAGACATGCAAACCAACTCATAGTTTTCAATCACGTGACATGCACAGTGACCTGGAGGGCAAAAACAATGGGCCAACACGATGACTCACACTGGCCTGTCCGTAGAGACGTGGCACAAGCTGCTAAAATTTCCCTCTGTTCACCTCCAAACCAAAGAAAAACAAAGATATGAAAACAAATTACATGTTCTGGGCACTTGCAATCCATATACAGCACCCGCTGCTGTATTTAAGTCCCTGCCAGAGCTCCACTTCAGCAATGTTTACATTTATATTGTGGAGAATCCCTCACTTTACACTGCCGATCTGGATGAAAACATACAAAAGTACAGACAGATATGTATTTTTGATCTGGATGGGTCAATAATGCTGCTGTTTAGGAGGCAAAGGATTAGAAATTCTTAATCGTCAAAGCAAAGGTGAGAAGTAATAAACTAATGTTAGCTATCTAACAATAACCCATGGCTTTTAGTTTCTAGTTTTCAGGGTCATTGTGGTCAGTGTTGTAGGGCAGTAATGACAAGGCAGTATCATTTTGTTAGGTTAAAATAATATCTCATGACATAAATCTAATCAAAACTTGTGTACTCTGACAGCTGCCATTGTTTGCCCTCCCTGTGGACAGAGGCAAGCTTTCTGGGATTTCTTTGTCAAACGGGATTCTGTAGAAACTCAGCCCTGGCTTGTCCTCTCATCGGTTAGTGCATTCGATCGCACAACAACTCCCCGAAACGACAGAGACAGTTCAGTTTCATAAGCTGGCGGGCAGTGGAAGACAGCATTGTTTTGCCCTCCGAGGGGACGTTCCCATACGGACGTGACGTCACGTTAAAAACTATGAATAGACATGCCCTGAGCAGTTAGGGGTTCTGTGACTTGGTCAAGGGCACCCCAGCAGTGCCCAGGAGGTGAACTGGCACCTCTTCGTGTTACCAGTCCCTCTCAGCACTGTGGTTTGTGTTGGACCTTAACTGGCCACTATCCGGTCCCCAAGCCAAGACAGACTGAGCTACTGCAGCCCTAAATATGCATGAGTATAGGTGAGAAGAGGGAAAGGCATGGTGGTAAGAATAAAATAAAAGCCTAGGCATGCAAATGAATATTCATTCTGACTAAACTTTTGCTAGAGCTTCATTTGTAGAATCTGGTGGTGAAAAGTATGACTAGCTGTGGTATCCTGGGTAGTATCCTGACACAGGCTGGCTGTAGACAGTTTTTTTGCAACCAAACCAAGAGTCGTGGAATTTTTTTAAGCACAAATCATCTACTTTCACTTTGTATCCCACTACAGTTCTGTCCACAAAAAGGAAGAGCAACAGAGCAGTGATGCCTCTTCCACATGCAATGATGTTGTGTATGCAGACAAGCCAGACATAGCAAAACCACAGCATGGACAATAAGGATGACACAATTCTAGATACAATGTGAATACATTTAGAATGTGGATCCAGGAAGACATCGAGCAACTTCCAGGTCGCCCAACACAACCTGTGACTGTGTGCTTATGTTTGATTCATAAAAGATACTGAGCATTAAAATAAACTTTTCTAATGCAGGTTCTAAGAAGCTGTAAGTTATGCATCTGTGATCTATAAATGTCAAATTAATTTAAAATTGATGGCACTGCCTTCCAATCAGTGATTTCCCCAGTGGGGGTTTAGTCAAGAATAGCGGGTATGAATGTGATGCCACAGGAGGCACTGTTGTTGTGTGACTGACTGTGCAAATAAATCTAACAAGAAGTCGGAGCAATCTTTTGGCAGTTCTACAGATATAATGTACCGACAAGTTATGTAGCCAACCCAAGAGGACAAAGCGGTCTGTCGTACATTCTGAAGAGGGAAGTGACCAGCAAACATGAACGATGTTAATGCTAATCTTACTTCTAACAAGTAGTCACCCAAATATCAACATTAATACCACTTCTGGTCTTGTCAGACACCGTATTGACATCATAAAAGATGTAATCTGGGAATATCTGCCACAATTTGCACTGAAATATCCAAATCTGAAGTTATTCTTTTGTTTTTCAAATATGTAACTGGCTTCTTGTTGTGCTTGTTGCCTTTCTTGAAATGCTGCAGGATTTACAGTTACCAAAAGTCAGACATGACATGAATGCAGCAGGAATCTCGTCGGTGTCAGCTGTCATCTGGCCACAGCTGGTCTTGTGTAATGAGGCCTGCTCATCCTGGATTTTTCTGATTTGTTCCCCCAAAACATTCCTGCACCTCTTTCTCTCCCTGTCTCAACCTTTTTTCCCCCCTGATCTTGTTTCTCCCTGTTTTTTTCTCTCACTCTGTTCTTTCCTCTACGTCTCTCACTGAGCTTATCTGTCTACCTGAACCCATTTTGATGAGTGGTGATATCCAGAGTTGTTTGTAGATGTTTGAAAGGTAAATACTGTACACCAATTCATGACGCTCAGGGCAGCAGGGTGACCAGCATACTGTAAGTGCTCAGTCAAATATGACACCCCCGAGGCCTGACAAATGGTAATGTCTTGAAAATTGATGCATTTGTGTACTATGCTGCAGTGAATCATTTCCTGCTTAAGTAGGCAGCACAGAAATACCTCAGGAAGGTACAGTGATGTTTTTAATCCCTGCTGTGCAGCATGTACACACATACAATAGCACCAATACTTACATTCTTTCCCACTGTTTTCTATTACCTATAAACTATTCAACAGGGAAGGTGATTGTACATTACAAAACATCCCTAATGGTGGTTTTGTTTGTTCCAGCATCATTTATATACCAGCTCCATGGGAGGGTTTTCTGTACCTAGCTCTCTTTATTCTAGCTTTCAGGCAGCACAACTGATATTACACTGCTGCTGAAGCCATTCATGCAAACATGACATTTCTACTGAATGAATCCAAATATGGATATTATTAGGAGGTAGGCTGACTGGAGCCCCCCAATAACAATCCCTGTAAAATGTAAATATGTCCTCAAACAGTTTAAAATATCTCTCTGATGGCCCTGAAATTGATAAAAATGACACAATAGGTTAGAGAACACAAAAATAAGCAGACAAGATTGGAAGAATTGTTGAAAATGTACAATTTTTATACAGTTAATTCTACTTGCTACAAGTGCTGCTAAACAGTTTAGTTTAGTTTCAGTGGCCTAAAGTTCAACTGAGATATTGCACCTTGTCAGGAGTGTATGAGGAGTGTACCTATGTTCCCAGGGTCCATAGTGTTATAAGTTCCAAAGGTCGTATGTTCACTGGGTCCTAAGTTTTAAGGCTGGAAACAAGGCAAGTCCTAATTTTCCAGGATCCTAAATTCTAAATGTCGTATATTCCCAGGGTCCAAACGTCTTTTGTTCCCAGGCTTCTATGTTCCAGGGATCCTAAGTTTCCTATGTTATTTGTTCCTAGGGTCATAAGTTCTGAAGGTCCTACGTTCACAGAGTCCTAATTTTCCAGGTTCCTATGTTCAGAGGGTCCTAGGTTCCCCAGATCCTACATTACCAGGGTTACATGTTCTGAAGGCATGCTTCCAGGGTCCTGATTTTGCAATGTCTTAAGTTCCGAAGCTCCTAGTTACCAGGGTCCTTTGTTCCCAAGTTCCCAAGTTTAGACACGATTACATTCCAAGTGTCTTATGTTCCCAGGGTCCTGAGTTCCCTTGGTCCTAATTCCACAGGGTGTTAAGTTCAGCAGGTCCTAAGTTCCCAATGTCCTATGTTCCCATGCTCTTATGTTCTGTGCCACCCCCTAACCCTACCCCTAACCCATTATGACATACGACCCAGGGAATATAGGACCCAGAAACAAAAGTCCTTGGAACACAGGACCCTTTGTCATGGTTGTCATGTTCCCATGCTCCCATAATGAACCATATAAATCCGGGACCTCAGAACATGAGGACAGACAACAGGAACATCAGAATGATCCCTTGTTGGTCGACTATCTTCTCTGTATATCACTTGTCATGATAAATGAGAATGATACACAATACCAGAGCCACAGACTCTGAACAACTACCCACATGAAATTTGATGCTAAAGTCTTGCTCCTTCCTGTGAAACTGATAAAATGAACACACTAAGAGAGACAATATAAGCCGTGGTCTCCAATGTCAATGTCTTTGTACAGCCAGTCATCAACCTTGACCTCATGTCTGATAGTTTCTGTGGTGGTATAATGAGCATCACACTGTGTCAAGGTTTGCTGTTGAAGGGATCATCATCATTTCTTGGACCACTACAAGAGGTGGCTTGTCAGGAAAATGTAGGTCTGCATTGTTTCTTATTTTGAGTGTTACACTTACCTACCTCGCATACTTATACAGTATATCTTAATAGTGTCATTTAATCTTTAATTTCTCTGTGAAGAGCAACACTGACTTGGCTGAAAACAGTTGAGAAAGTAAAAAAAGCACCTCACAGCTAGACAGTCCTGAATTCAACTCTCAGACCTTCTGACCTGTTTTATTCTCCAAAATGTGAATAAGCAGATGCAGAGAATGGACAGATGGAAGTAGAAGTAGTTACTTCCATGCCTCCTCAGACAAAAGATAATCCTGTGGAGAGGAAGCTGCTCCTGTCACTGATATCACACAGCAGTCCCAGTTAGTGGTGATACATGATGTCAGGCTCTTGTCCAATGAACTGTACTGCATTTGCAGTAGTGTGGCAGCTTCCTGTCACATACCATCAGACACATTGGGGTCTGGGTGACCGTCCGCTTTGTCCTCGCTACTGAAAACAAGTGGGGTTTCTCCATCCATGTGAGTCAGCGAGCCTTTCAGCTCTGCAGCACAAGATTGCCCACAATCCTTCAGTTTTTTTTCTTTTTCTTTTTCAAACACTACAAATCCGTTGTGGGCTTAAGAGCTGCTTTTGTTCCCTGCTAAACGGAAGACGTGTACGACTAAAAGTCACGTCTTGCCAAAATGGGTTGCATTTTGTGTGTGTGTGTGTGTGTGTGTGTGTGTGTGTGTTTTCTGACAGTGGGAAAAGGCTTGTAAAAAATCCCCCTTAATGCATTTATCACATATTAGTACTACAGGCAATTTACACTTGAATGTTCCACACTGGAGCAAAATTAGCATTTAACTTGAGTACTAAACACATTATTTCCTCGTAACTTCTGATGGATAAAAAAGGAAACCACAGTTTATCCAAACAGTTGAGTGCTCGTGTTTTGGCAGAGAGAGAAAAAAAATTCTATATCAGCACGTCCTCCTCAAAAAAACAACTGTATAGGTCATCTATGCAAACAGATTATTATGACCCATATTTAAGTTTATTGTTAGGCGGCAGAGCAATTGGTCCATGTAGGGATGGATGGGTCAAAAACACCCACACTTTGGAGACCGCTGTTTTTGTCCATTGTGAAACCTTAAGTCAACGTAGATCTATTTTAACCTTTGTATGTAAGTTAGCTTACAATGGTCACAAATGTCATTTTGGGAATATATTAGGTAGTCATTTCATTAGGTATGATGACATGTACTCGTATATTTAGTATGTGCATGTGTTTGTGTTAATGTTCACATGTGATGTCTGGTTAAAATAAAATCGTAGATAAATAGTGAAAGTAGAGATAACAGGTATAGAGGCAAAATAGCAGCAGTGGCTACAACAGAATTCACAGGAACATATTGTCGAGCATGCATGCAATAAAAGTGGAGAAAAAAAAAACAACACTTACAGAACCTTTACTCAATGACTTTTTGAATGCACTAAACATTACAAATGAGTGCTGAAAGTACCATAGCACACAAGGATCCTTTGTGAGCCTCACCTTCTCCAGAGGGCAAACGCTCCTCCAGATGGGTCGATTCATCCCACCTCTCCACTACAGGAGACTGAATATAGCAGCGCTCCAAGAAGAGCCCTTATTAAAACACTCCAGCACTCATTTCCTCCTCTCATGGCCTCTCGCCTGCGGCCATAACACCAGCACCTTTAAGCTGCCTCCTCTGACCTGTGCAGGTGCTCCAGTCATATTCTCTAGCCACAAAAAAAAAAAAAAGAGAGAGAGAAAGAAAAAAAAAGCTAATTTTGACTCGAGGCTCTTGCTTTGAATTTTACGACGTGGAATTAAAAGACTGAGGGAGGGAAATAAAGTCTTGGATTCTAATTAAGGGAGTTTTGTGCGTCCCAGGGAGAGATGATTATGGAGAATAAAAGCTTTTAACAAGCATGGCATAAGGTAATCCACCACATTCACCCACCACATCCCCCATCTGGAAGACAATGCAGGCAGTAAATGATGCCCCGGGCATGTCAGATTGATTGGCTGGAATTCAGTAACAGCAGAATCAAAGTGAGAGCCAGGACTGTCGGCCACCACACGAGATCTAATAAAGACTGATAATACACTTGGAATAATGGGGTGTGTGATATCTATTGTCTTCTGTCTTGGCTCTCACCCTGTTCTTTTGCAATGTATGTATTGCTTTTAAGACTACAAAGAAAATCTGAAAGCAGATAAAGTTTTTGTTGTGTTGTGTCACAGATCACCTTTTCTTTTATCAAGACTCAGTTAGCATTTGGGAACTAAAACACTAATTGTTTAAGTTTTGAAAGCTAAGTTCTTTTTTATCCTTGCTTGGTATACAACTTCAGGTACTCAACAGTTGCTTCTGCACTTCATGCACCACACATCTTCAATAGGGGAACTGGTCTGGACTGCAGGCAGGCCAGTTTAGTACCTGAACTCTTTTAGTATGAAACCACATGCAAAATGTGTCTTGCCATTGTCCTCCTGAAATAAGAAGGATGTCCCCATAAAAGACGTTGTCTGGATGGCAGCATATGTTGCTCTAAAACCTCTATGTACTTTCCAGCATTGATGTACTAATACACCCCCATACCATCACGGATGGTGGCTTTTGAACGTTGCACTGATGACAATTTGGATGGTCCTTTTCCGCTTTAATTTGGAGGTCACAACATCCATGATTTTCAAAACCAGCAGGATTCTGTGTCTTCCGGGTGCGACGCTGTCAATGATCCATGTCTTGCAACAAGGCTGTGCTTTTTTGTGTTTTTTAGTGTATCAGGTGTATGTTTTTTACAGTCACAGTAGTTAAGTAACGTGACGATAAACACATTTGTTCTCTTCTGGGTTGTTTGGCTCTGGCTGGAATTACAACAAGTGTGGGCAGACTTCAGTACACACAGAACAACCTGATGGACCTGCAGCGACTTTAAACCAGACGTCAGTATACCTTCATGCATCCTACAGAACACACAATGGTTTTTGCTTTGAACTGAAGAGTCTCAACTTGCATATGTAGATGCAGCATTGAACTGTGTTGACCAACAACAGTTTTCAAAAGCATTCCTGAGCCCATGTAGTGATATCCTTAATACAACTGTGTTAGTCATTAATGTGATGCCGGCTGAGGCATCAGTGGTCATGGGCATTCAGTGTTGGTTTTCAGCCTTGCTCCTTATGCGCAGAGAAACATGAAGGTTAGTAACGTCCACCCACCCACATCCATTATCTATATAGATAATAATAGTTTGAAAACCTTGGTTTTGTTAAGCTCCACAAAACTATGATTCAGATCAGTGCCACTTTAAAATCAAAACCAGCATGCTGCTGATGATGTTAAAATCGTTGCCTGGTTGGTCATCAACATCTGAATAAATGTGGTGATTTTAATGTGCCAATAAACTCTTGTCTTCCTCAAATAATAACTGTACCTCACAGTTTACTTTATGATATGGACTGAGCCCAGTCTGGAGCTGCATCAACAAATGTCTTTATAGCATTTTGCGCTGTACTATGATTGTTATAAATGTTTATTTAGCGAGGTACAAGTCTCACTGTGATTAAAATCACTTATTTAATAGGCCTCTGGATAAGAGGCCATCATAAAAACAGAATTAAAGCGATAAAAACAACATAAACAGGCCAATAATACAGTCACAGAGAAATTTTGTCAAAATGTACATGATTTCTATGTTTCTCAAGTGTCCATTAAAGTACATTAAGACCAAAAAACATTGCACTCAAGTGCCAGTCACAGCTGAACTGAGCATCCATTTAACCCTCACCATAATGTAGTGGATTTGCTTTGATAGCTGTTTGATGCTGTATTTTATTCTCACTGCAGAGTTTCATGCTAGCAGCAGGTACGCTGATTGTTGTGCGGTTGCAAATTCAACCATATGAAAAGGTTATGAATCATCCATTTCAACACATTAAGTGGTTGTATAATGCTTTTTTCATGCTTAAAGCTCCACTTTGGATGAATGTTTCAGACTGACATAACCATGTAGGATTTTATTTAAATGCAGAGTTGTCAAACAGAGCGGGATTATGACGTGGGTGACGCCACGCTCTGTTAGCCACTCTCAGATGCTCCCAGTGAGGATGAGCCATTAGTGCTCCATGTGAATGAGACAGTAAAATGTTCTGGGAGTAGTCATGCTCAGACTGGAGGATGGATTTTTTTCTCTTCATGAAGTTCAATATATACAGTATGTGCACTGTATACAGAATTGTTGAGCGCAAGATTAGATATAACACATGCCATGATATCTGTCACCTGCATCCAGAGCTTCTTACAGTGCTGGCAATGCATTGCCTTAGATTTACAGTGTTAATGCATAATTGGATATTTTAGTATACGTGGCAGTGGTAGCCTTATGTATTATTGGATATTTGTACAATGCATAGGAGCAAAAGGAAAGCATCTAGCAAGGAAATAAAAAGAGAACGCTCAACCTGCTGAGAACAACTGATGTGTTTTAAAATGCAGTGACAAGTTTTTGCACTCTCTGTAACCACTGGATGTCAGATTGCATGTAATCAGACCGGCCAATCTGACACTATAAACAGTGTAATGTAAGGACAAACCGTCTTACAGGTAATAAACACTCAACAATTATGCACTGACAGTCCAAGAGGGAGTTAAGTGATTCTGTCAGCTGCTGCAGCTTTGCTGAATTGATGCTCATCCCTCTTTCTGATCTATCCAGACCTCTGTGAGCTTGTTGGCACAGAGGTCGGCTCAACGTCTTCGGAATTCAAGGTCTTTGGATATCCTTCAGCAGCCATTTGACTGACACTGAGACTTCTATGGTTAAGTACAAAAGCTCTCTGTGAAGTTATTTTTAGTTTAGTTTAAAATGTAATGAGGCATCATACGTCAGTTCTGCTCTGATTTTGTGCTTAAATATCTCCAGACTTTACTGAGCTTGATGAGACAGGGTGTGATATGTCATCTCACTACTGAACCTGTGATGATTTATAATAATTTACACGTCCAGTACAAAGTTTATAGTCGTTATGGCCCATTTTTTCTTTGTGATTCATTTATCTTCAATGAAGCAACCATTTCAGACCCTGACCCAGGATCCGTGTATAAGTTAAACACTCATTTTTGATCAGTTCTAGTATTTTTCCATGTGAAATTATATATTTTTCGCTACAGCCTTATAGTACAGTAAGTGCACCCAGGCAAATAATCTGCCCTGCTTTGCCAGATGTGAACCATGTGCAGCTACATCACAGCTGGGTGTGGTCATAAGTACAACAGACTAGAGCTGATCACGCCCAGCTATGACCATTGGTGCTGTAAGCAGACATGCTTTTCCTTCATACAAGATTTAGCATGTAGTTATGCATGAAATTGTGCAGAGTTTGAGCATTGAACTCCATGACCTGATATCATCTGACACCTGGAATTTACTTCCAGCAGCATTTCATTCTGTTACCCAAACCTTCCTGAACCTTCCCTTCAATTGCTCTGCAGCATTCCCCTGTTATATTTATGGAAACTTGAAACTATGGGCTTCTTTATATATATATTCAACATCCTTTTTTAAATTGATGTTGCCTAAACTGATGAATACAATTACACATTAAGTACATTTAACACCTACAAAGGTAATGAAACAATCTTCTATACTGTAGGCGTTGGGTGGTTTGGTGTACAAACTTAGGCAATGTTCTTTTTTGATATATCGCCGTTCTGAAGCACAAATAAACAACTCCCACACCTCTGAACAATGCCGCAATCCTCTGTCTGCTCTGCCTGTGTATGTGTGTAAAACTCTTTCTGCAGCTCTCACAGACAGAGAGCAGAGGAAAGCGGCAGAGAATGTGATGTAACTGTTATGTCGTTACATTTTTGGTCCCAACTTTAAAACCAGTTTGCTGTATTGGCTGGGGGCTACACACCACTGCCAAACAGGGTGAAAGACGGGGAAATATGTAAAGACTTGGCGGAACATGTGGGTTATATTAATTGGGATTCTCACAATTGCTGTTTATGTGCATACACACACAGAAACACAGTTAAGGACAATAGAGTCACTCCTCTATTGGCTGCTATAATCCTACGGAAGAGAACTGAGACTTTTATGCATACGGCAGTGCCACTGTAGATAACAGCATCAGAGGGCTCACTTCATAAAAAGTGCTCCATGTAAAAGGGATTCACCAAGCAGAATTGTAATGCAAAGGATCCGACTGGCCCGGCATCGCTGCGTTCGAGTGGTTTTGTTCCTTCAAAAACGCTGCGTTCTGTAATGGAAGAAAGGAAGAGAGCATCAATGATGGCTGCGCTCTGTTCGGCGGATGTTGGAAAATAAACTTGTTAGGAGCTGTATGGCTTCTGACTTTCATTTGTCCTCTGGCTAGGGCTGATTCGCAAATTAATGTGTCAGCTCTTCATGCCTGATGCATGAGGCTGGAGGTGTGTTAAAAACACAGCCTGTTTCTGTGCTTAACAAATGACCTCGCGAGGAAAGAAAATCCACTAAAGTGGATCATGTATCTTGTATTCCTGTGCCTGTTTGGTTGTTTGTCAGTGTTTCTGCAGATTCCTGACTAACTGTTGACAATATAACATCAACTCAAGAAAATGTAAACATTTAAACATTGACAGAAAAACAGAAATTTCACCATGTTGCTGAGAAACTCTTTCTGCGCTGTCATTGTTTTGTTCTCTATCTGGGCTCGGAACTGACATAAATAAACCAAATAAGCCATTTTTTCCTGGTCGATAAGCTTGTCTAAAAGCTGGCTGTTAAGCCTAAACCTGACAAAACAATCAACTGGCTGGTTTAGACAAAGGCTGCTTTTTAAATCCAATGTGAACTCTAGATTAGGGTCAAAATTAAGGGAATTGAGTTCAGGAAACAAACATATGTTCAAACATCAGTCTACTGGTCTGAATCTTGGGGGGAGAGCAGGTGTCAAACACAACCACAGAGCTGTTTGGTGTGAAATTTACAACACGTGTACTGTGAACTACATGACAAGTGAGAGGTCCGTGCCCGTGGTGATCCGTGTACTATGTGAGGCGGAGCACTTGGACATGCCTTAAATGGTGAGAGTCAGCCATGTAGTGGAAAGTCGGGCCTGTAGTGGAGAGTGTTAGAGCTGAATGAACAGTGTGAATGAAAATCTTCAAGTGTGAAAAAAAATGTGTGTGTATGTACGTGTGTGTTCACTGCAGATCAAGTCATATTTGTGTGTTATCTGAGACTTTATTTTCTTTAGAGGAAATGAAAATATATAGCAGTGCAGTGAGATATTAGTCACTTTTCTTGATTCTAGTTTGGCAGTTTGCCTCAATCTCTATTACTTTAAGACACTGACACCTTTTTTCTGGAATATTTTTGTATATTCTTGGCTAACAGTTTAAAGAAACTCAAAACCAAACAAACACTGCTTGGTCTTTCTGTTGGTCACAGTACAGGTGCTCTTTGGCTACTTCAGGTATTTTACACTGATTCTTCAGGTGAAGGGCTCATTGCATGAGTCAAACAGTCTCAGTGAAAAATCAAAAATGCAAGGCTCCTTCAAAAACACACCAAGGCACACTGTAAGGTTTGTATAAAATTAGGATGCCACATGCACGTGTGAGTTACCCTTGTCTGGCCCCCATGAAGACCTGTGTTGGTCGTAATTTTTTTTAGCTCTTTTTGGCTCTTTTTGACTTGTAAAATAAAGGCATCCTAATTTTATACAAATCTTACAGTGTGCATTGGTGTGTTTTTGAAGGAGCCTTGCATTTTTGATTTTTTTTACTGAGACTGAATGACTCATGCAATGAGCCCTTCACCTGAGGAATAAAATAAATAAATAAATAAAATAAAAACATAAAAATGTTCGTCCAGTGAAAAGTCAAGCTGTAGCAAGTCAAGACAGGTCAAGTCACAGTCGCAAATCACAAGTTGTCTCAGGGGCTTTACAATTTGTAGGTCACACTGAACTGAAAATGGATGTAAAATACATAACAAGGTGTCGTAATATTTGAAAATAATAGACCAGACAATGGGAATGGGAACCCCTTTTCTACGTATGTTCTATGTGACATTTAACTAATACAGTTGTTGTAAGGTCTGGTATTGTAGTGTGAAGCAGAAAGATTGTTGCTATAATTGCTACGATAATTGCAGGTAAGTATAGCAAGAGCACATTCTGGACGAGCCCCCAGTTGTTGCGTGACCCAGAATTAGCTAGGTCGCTAACAATGACAGGAAAATAACGCAGGGAAAGAAGGAAACAAAGGGAAATTGAGTTAAATGTAAAAACAAGCATTGTAATTGACAAATTAAATTAAAACAAAGACAACTGCCACAACAAGAACAGCAGAAGTCTAGCTTGTCACAATAATAGGGAGAAGCTGATCTAAATGGATCTAAATTTCTACCCAAACTTAACTACAACTCAGGGTAATGCAGACTAACAGCCTTTCTTTAGAAAGGGAGTAACTTTACTGACGCCGGTACACCATAGCAAAATGTTAGTACGCAGTATAGCGGTGCCAACACACAGAGCGAATTGCCAAAATGGCCCACTGGCACCATGTGCAGCTCTCTCCAGGCTTTTCTCCAGACATCTGACATTTTTATCAGCGATGTAAATAGGTCTGGCGCTGTGCTCCTTGAAAGACAACTGAGCCAATCAGATCTTTGTAGGCAAGCTTAAGAGTGGAGATATCATGCTCCCGTGCCAGTGCCAGAAGAACAGAAAAACTGCCATAAAATTGGTGGCACGTATGGATAGACAAAGAAATACAGTTTACATGTCAACACACAAAAATAACTCCTCCAATCAGCATATTTTGAAGACTGAGTTTGACTTGTTGGTGTGACAAAATAAAAAAACAAAAAAAACAAGACTGTTGTGGCTGCTGCCTTTCTCCCAGAGGGCTAAACAGAGCCTTTCCTCCACCAATTATGTTGTCACATATGAGAGAAGATAGTCTTCCCTTATCCAGCTTTCACTCTTTCCACATCTCTCTCTCTGTCTTTACTTTCCTTTCACTCTCTTCTCTGCCTGTCCGCTATATTTCGTCCACTTGCTCTGCAGCCAGAAGTCCATTGAATTTCCCTTCATCTCTCTTTTCTGTCTCTCTGTCTTCCTGTCCACATTATTGGCTGTTACTTCAAACTTGTTAAGTGTTAAATAATCTACTTGGATGCGCATTTGCACATTTTTGCCTTGAGGCAGGAAAGATAACGCGGGTCCCGCCCTCTCCTGCTTCAGTTTGTAAAGTTCTCGACCTGTCAATCACTGCACCGCTCGCCTTGATGAGCTGTCTACCTTCAAAGCCAGTCGCCTGCAGCTGCGGTAACAAGCATCAGTGAATCCTCCACACAGGTGCTGAAGAAGCAGCCAGTCTGCAACAGACAACAATGCTGATGTTCAGTTGTTTAATGTGTCGTGTCTGCAGCATGCTTAGTTCATCTTGCATCTGTATTAAGAAGTTTTTGTTGGCAGCTATGATGGGCTCGAGGTCTATATTTGTGATGAGCTTGATGTCTGTATCTCAGCTCAGCTCATGTTCAAAAGGTATGTGCAACAAAATGGCAACAACATAATGAAAAAGGTTTGCACTTCTCTAAATAGTATAATATTTGAGGTTAATTCCGGTAACTTGGCCCCATTTTCACATATTTTGGTGTATACATATCTATATATTTAAGGTGCAAAACATTTTGGAGTTGTTCCAGATTGCCTCATCTGGCAGCTGCAAAATGCACCGCAACATAATCCTTGGGGGCAAATGCGCCCGTTAAAGAATGTCCACACAAAGTGCTTGTTTTTTCCTACTGACAGGTTCGCATTAATATTCTAAGTGTCAATTGGCAATTCATTGACAATTATTATTATGACATTATGGAAATTATGCCTACTTCAGAGTCACCGGCCTCCTTTGACAAAAACAGTATTTTTACGTTGTAAAACACGAGTCGTACAGCTGCCTCGATCACTTTGTTTGCGTTATTGCGTGACCACAGAGTTTTGAAGGGTTTGAATTCAAACTAACACGTTAAAACACCACTGTAGCCCGTTTCATGGCAGCTGGCTGAAACTATTCCAAAAAATGTTTGTACCTGTTAATTATTTAGACCCCAAAATACATGGGCCCAGATTATCAAGTAGCTTCTCTACCCAAATTTTAATCATAGTGTCGGTCAGATGTGTGAGCTTGTGTCACATGATCTGGACTCAAGTCACTTTAACACCCCTGATTTGTGACTTCTTTTGTACTTGAGCCTTTGGACTTAAAAATTCTGGATAACTTCCCCAAAGCCCAAAGTATGTTATTTAAAAAGTCTGCCACAAATCAGTTAATTTCCCTTCATTTCTTGATTCAACTCAGTGTCATCTCAGTCATATTCATTCCCAGCGAGCTGACATTTAATTCCCTACATCCACTTTTGTTTCAACCAATCCGACAGCATCCAATCAAGTTGCTAGAGAGAACCATGAGGTTTTTACACGGAGATTCATCAACTTCCAGCTGTGTTTGACATTTAAAGTTACACAGCGAGAACAGCAAGTCGAGGCTCTGTCGTTAAAGTGACACTGCATTTGGTGAAGAGTGCATTATGACTTGTGTAGATCTTAGGACTTGACTTGGGACTTGCCTGTCTTGACTTGGGGCTTGAGTGCAAAGACTTGAGACTTACTTGGGTCTTACCTGGTCTTGGCATAAAAAACATTATTCCAGTTTTAGGTGGTACTGACAAACTTTGTCTTGCTGATGTAGGGGTCAAATTAGAGGACATGCATGTTGTTTTGGAAGACAGGGACAAAGGAGGACGTGTCAGAGTTGTTGGTTTACCCTGTTAAGGACTGATGTGCTGTCCAAGGTGGACCCTACCTCTAGCCCAGTGCATAAATGGGATAAGCTCTTGGGACAGGTTGTATTCATGTTTTACAGTAATTCATTTGAGTTAAACTATTTCAGTTTTAAGTTCTGCTTACACATCACTGCCCGTGGTTGGAGGTTAAATGACAGGAGACACACTGTAAGGTTTTTCTGACTTTGGTTGTGGTTACGCCTACTTTAGTTGACTTTGAATCCCTCAAAGACAAAATGTCATTTCATTAAAGTCTTTATGAGCACTGAGTTCTTATTATTTTCTTTTAGTGAGCTCCTTCATTCTTGGGAGGCATAAACGAGGCCATGACTTGATCTGGGGGTTTGCGTGTGGGCATGCAAATGTAAAAAGTTTGCCGCTTAAGGGCGCAGTTACCTGGCACCTAAATGTGTTTACACACTCTTTACAGATCTGCGCTGACCTTCAGAAATCTACTCAGCCATTTGTAAAATTCATTCATTCTTCATTCGTGTTTGACTGGGCTCACTCACAACAGAAATCTGCTCAGCAAAGGTGCTGAGGCTGTTATGTATTCCCTCATCTCAGTTTTCTGTACAAATGCAGCGGACTCGGTCATTCAAAAGTTTGCATAACCGAACTTTTCTCGTTTCTCACACACCCTGTCAATGTCACATCTGTGATATGCAATTACTCAAGAAAAGAGTCTTTAGAATAATGCTGGCTGGTTCCAGACTTCTGAATCAACACCTAGAATGATGATGTCAGTTCTTTAATGAATGTGCGTTTCCAGATTTTGTATTTCACAAAACTAATCAGAGCCTTTGTGGGCAGAGCTTAAGTTTATGATTCATCGAGCTGTGTCAGACAGATCAAGACATATAGCGAATGTAACATTTTCATAAACTCATTCTTCTTAAAGCGATATTCCACCTTGTTAGAATAAGCCACTCAGTATGTACTCACCACTATGCCGATGTGATGATGGGTGAAGGTCTTCAGTTCACAAAACAATCCTGGAGTTTTAGGAGAAACAGGGTAGCACAACACAAAACACAACACAAAATGTCTCCATCCTGCTTGTGTGGTGTAATCAAAGTGTCCGCGAGCCGCGACATTAAAAATTAACTGCAAAAGACGCCATTTACACCATGTTTTTAGCAGAAATGTCAAGTGTAGCATGTAGCCGGTAGGATGTAAACATGGCGTCGATCTCGCAAGACTTCCGCACGTCGACGCCATGTTTACATCCTACTGGCTACATCACATCGGCATAGTGGTGAGTACATACTGAATGGCTTATTCTCACAAAGTGGAATATCACTTTAAGGTTAGGCAGAATCATCCTGTATGGATTATAGGCCTAGCATACAAAACCAGAGAAAACAGACAAGTTTTAAAATCCATCAGCTCAATATATGTTCTTACCTGGTTATTTTATAGAATCAAGCCAAGTCAATTTGTAGTCCAGCGCATAAAACCCTCTGTCCATAGTCCTTCAATTGGAAAAAAGAAAAGAACTGCCCCAAATAAACCCCTTTAATGTGGGAAAATCTTGGGAGGAGCAATAGAGGAAAAATGCTTTTCCCATTACAGACAGACATGAAATGGATGTATGTACAGAACAAAAAAATCAGAATGAAGTTTGAAGACAAAAATACACGTGTATGAGCAACATCATCTGTTGCCAGATTGGTAGGACCTGAGTCACACGACCTCCTCTCAACCATAGAGACTTGTAAGGAGGACAGGCCACACAAACAGAGAGGAGGCAGCACATTATTCACACAGATAGGGAATACAAACACAGAGAAGGAGAGAAAGGCATGATAACATGCAAACTAAGGAGAGTGGAGCAGAGGCTGTATATCCTGAGGGATGATAATTCAACAGCCAAGAGAGAGAGAGGGAGGTCACAGGACGGCCGATGGTCCAGCAGAAAGAAGCCTGAGTGAAAAGAGAACAGACGAAGGAGCAAACCACAGAGGGAAAGGGATACAGCTTGACAGTACAAGTGCACAAACCCTACATGTATCCACAGCTATGGTAAAAAACAGTATCAAGATTTAACCAGGAAGGAGCTCTGCAAGCTCTTACATGCATTTTAGGTTTGTTCACTTTTATGTTCTCCTTTGATTTCACTTTAAATTGGGGCTGACACCTGCTGATCAGGTTGGTCAGCTGGTTAGTTGTTATGCTCTTGTCCGACCCAGTTCTCATTGGTCAGACAGTTGTTACTTTCATAAAGCATGAAGAGCTTCTGAATATATTATTGTCAAGATGGGGGACATATGCAGACCTTGCATTGCATGGTGACATATTTACTTGACTTCAAACTAATTGACACCATGTCAAAGAAGCGGTACAGACTGCTACATCGGCCTCCAGCCTCAGAGGAGCTCAGCGGATAAAAATGTTATTTTTGATGACATTGTGTGTGTGGATTTTACTCCATCAGACCGCTTTCTACTTTCTCAATAAGGACCGGTAACTGTCCAAGCTCAATGATAGATCTATGCCAGCTGTCTGTGACCTGACTTCAAACTCAAAAGCTGCATCCCATTGAATTTGGTGCTAGCATGTTACTAATGTGGCTAATCCCACAGGCTGGACAAACTATGTTAACATTAAAGAAGATATCTGTAATGTATTCAACGACCATGAAATGTTATTAGAGATCAAGGAAACATATTTCAGGAATAATGTTTTTGTTTGCCTGTTTCTCGTTAATTAGAGTTGAAATAAATCCAATGTCAATGATAGTTGTAAATTGTAACTATTAATAATCTTGTTGAAGGAGTAAATGTTTATTATGTTTAAATTGAACAAAATGTTAATGGAATCTGGCAGGCAATGAGGCAGTCACTTAACTCGAGGTCCAGCATCTGTATTTTCAGAGCAGTGGGCTTTTGTTTTCAGGATAACGGGCTTAACCTTACATTGACAGACAATTAACAAACAACTGATCAATTTACAGTTTAGGACCCGTCCTCGTTTGTGCTCCCGCGGTGTTCCAACAGCCAGCCTGAGCCTCCCTGAGTCTGGGGAGGAGGTGGCGGGGGGAGGAAACAACCATAAATCGGATATTAAATAGGATTTCAATCTATTGAATATACAGCCTATGGCTCCAACTCACTATTTGGACGGTTGTACTCATTTTTACACATGCAATTACTACATATTGCTACTTAAAACCTTGTTTGACAAGTAAAGTACAAGAGTAGTAGGTCGGAGTTCTGGTAACTGTACTTTGTGCAGTACAGGCTGCAACACTGTGTAACTTTGATTAGCACCATTTAGGCTTCCAGGTAGACCAGTGCAGGTTTTTTACATCGACCACTTGAGTGTACTTCAACTGTATGAACTACTGCAGCAGGCTAAAAACTACGCTAAACCTTGGTCCGACAGAAAATGTGAAGCTTATTGTTACATTTTTGATTTTTTTATTATTATTGTTTTGTTTTGTTTATATTTGTGTTGCTTGTTTTGCTGCGTATAGATCCTTTTTGTTGTATTAGCATACTACTGCTGGTTTGAATTCCTAAAATTCCTTCTGGGCTTTATAAATGCATAATATGCTTCACACTCTGAACATATGTCATTACCCAAGGCAAAAGCACTGTGAGGTCAGGACTCAACAACAGCATGATACATTTTCAGCAAAAGCTTTTCCTGGATTACCTATTAACTGCAGTACAGGCTGTACTATACAGACTAAAAGATTTAGAGATGGAGCCTATAGGCAGCAGGATGTGAAACAAGTCTGTATTCACCGTAGACAAGTCTGGACTAAGAATATATGATAATGGAAGCAATGTAAATAAATTACTCCTTTCCTATTCATCAGTGGCCACAGGCCTCCTGGTGAGGACAGAAACCATTACAATGACGGATATGAACCAGAGCGGCGCACTCATCGCATCCCGCTGCATGCTGGGAGCCAAGCAGGCGAGGTGGCGGGTAAAACCCGGGCCGGGGGACCTCCTGGGGAAAACAAATTATCACTGATGGAAAAAAGCTGAGAGTTTCTGCCCTCCCCCCCGCAAGACCACATTTTTACGATCACATTATATCATCTCCGCTGTGGGTTACGGTCGTGATGGAGAAGTTGCTTTTTTTTTTCCTGCAGATTTAGTGGTCGGAACGGTGAGGAGATGTATATTCACTTTATGGTCATTAGGCAGCGAGAAAAGTGCACCTTCGCTGCTGGTGCTTTGGCGCCTGTCCCAATTGGTTTGAAAACGATAGCATGGCCTTCATGGTCTCATTTGAAACCCTGTAAATGCTCTCCACTATTAGCTTAGCCTCTGAGGAGACATGAGCTTTACTGATTATACAACACATCATATCAATATTAATAATCACTGCACACAGATGCGGTCTGGACAGCCGGTGAAAATAATTCAGTGTATCACTGCAATGTTTTTATGATATATGGTTATATGTTAATTTTGCGCAGAAAAATTATTAAAATAAATTTTACTAAATGATCTTTACTTTAGAGTAATATCCTATCTGTTCTTTACTGGGTAGTGAAAATTCACCTTTTTATCCCCAAGTTTATAATCATTACAATTAGCCTAATCACAGTCTTTGGCTAAAAGCAAATGAACAACATGAAAGGCAACATATTCACTGTGAGCTGCTATATCCCACCTTTCCTTATGACCAGTAGGTTGTGGAAAGAAGCTTCTTTGGTTCTTGGTGCAAAATTTGCCTAATATAAAGTTATGTAATCAAAATACATTCAGATATTGCATGTTAAGATAAGCTAACTGCATGAAACTAAAATATCATAGAGCAGTTAACAAACACGTGTGCTCTATCACTGGCAAATGCTAACGTTGGTAACGTTGGTCGAACTGATGAGTTTCTGCGTTGTGTTGGTTGGATAAGAAAGAGGCTGTGACATGGATCTCTTTATGGTCGACCTCTGATGTCTTTTGCGCTTAAATGACCATTTGTCAAGCTTCCCATTCTCGCAATGCACACGTGCAGTTTGGTGGCAGATTTAATGCTGAAATTGGCACTATTTTCTGAAGCAATAGATCTTGGATTCCACAAAAAAAGTAAACTTAAACAGCTTCTCATGGATTTAATTGACCAAAATGATGACTCTTGCAAACAGACTTCACAGGTGTAGCTAGCAAATAAAAGCAAACGTTTAGACTTCTTGAGTCAGCAGAGAGGTCCACCTGTATGATGTAAATGCGTCTGAAATATGTAAAGTTACTGGATTACGAAACGTGTAGACAACAGAAATACACTCAGTAGTGTCGAGAAGGAAGCAGAGGGATTAGATTGATTGCAGCCGACTTTGAGACGGTCACTGAGCCAGACCAGCTGGTCAGTTGCTGTTCAGAGGAGGCGCTCAGTGAAGGGTCAATTGTCTGTTCAATCTGTCAATCACTCAAATCACTCTTGGGTTCGCAGCCTCCCACCGCCAACATATCCTGATTAGCCAGTTCAAATCTATGATGTGGGAAAAAAGCAGGGGCTCATCTTTTCAAGGTAGGAGGGTTATAGTCAGACCCATGAGGCAACTAAACCCCTAAAATGACAAATTAACTTGTATTTTAATTAATTACATTTTATCGTACCAGTATTTTATGTTTTATTTTGATACACTGAGTATGAGTATCAAAAGTATTTGTAATTTGATTCTGTTTTTATTTGTTTTATGAAATTTAGAATTTAATTTTGTCTTGTTTTAGTGGTTGATTGTTTTTACAGATTCTGTTTTCAATTATTATTCTATGTTGTTTTTAAATATATATAATTTTATTGTTTATAATTTTGCTTTTTTAAAAATTAATTTATTTGAAAATGTTTTGACATTAAAATCTGTCCAGAGTTGCTTGTTAAATGATGAATATTTTTAGCATCAGTTTACATCAATGCACTTTCATTTCTGCTCGTTATTGTTGTTGTTGTTGTTTTTTGTTTTTTTCAAATAACAGTCAGGTTCGGCTCCAGCTTAATTACTATGTTCAGTTCACCAGGGCATTGTTCCTCTGCACAACTCTAAAGAATGGCAGATGGCAAAACCTGAGATATGTGAACAAACACATGCGCATTCAGCATGTGAACAACAAACGCCCCACATTCACATCCATACAGAGTCACGTACACGCACACACAAAACACACACACAGCAGTGATGCTGCAAACTTTGTAATTAGAACCCAGTCGAGTTTTTGACACAGTCAGACTCACCTTTTGTAGCCTTGCGAGCTATGTGCCTCTTTGTCTGAAAGTGAGAGAGGGGGAGAGAAAAGAGCAGTCAGGTAACCAGGGGCTGAGTTATGTGACGCATAAGGAAGGATCAGGAAAAATGATACAGGAGGAAGAGAAGTAAGGAAGGAAGGAAAGGAGGGAAAAAAGGAACAGAATCACCTTGTGAAACATTTCACTGTCAAAAGCCCCTCAGATTTATCAACCCAGTTTTCTGTCTGCCTCTCTTCAGATAATTGGAAGGTAGTGTCTGTGTGCACAGAGCCACAGGGAGACAGAAAACATATTTTGGCAGGGCTTGACAGGTTAGACAATGGTAGAAAAAAAGAACAAATGCTGTCAGGAGACAATAGCAAGAGGACTAGAGGCGGGCTGCAGTGTGTTGGTGTGTGTGTGTGTGTGCATGCATAGGCACAAAACCCTGGGTAAATGTATGCATGTTTTTGCATTAAAATGCCTACTCGTGTGGGAACTTGTGTGCGTCTTTCATCCACCTTTCCGGTAGCGTCCTTGCACCATTGAGACCAACAGACTGTCTGCTGTTAAAGGTCACAGTTTAATTATGTGCAGTAACTCGACCAGTGCTGTCTCGTCACGTCAAGATGCCCTAAAGACGTGCGTCCACTTCAAAGAACAAGTGCCTGGAACAAACGATCTCAGCGTCTCTTTGGCATTCAATACAGTAATTACATTTGTGGGACGGCGCTGGTGGCGTAAAGGTTGAAGCCAGAAAGTTGACAGTTGAATGGCTGAATGGCAAGATAAGTCTGGGTGGGGAAATCCACACTTGCTCCTCCCTTTTTTCCACTACTGTAATGCCAGGAAGGCTCAATAACCCCAGCTGCTCCAGTGGTGACACCATGCATTAATATTGTCAGTACACTAATAATGATAGTTTAGGAAATTGGTTATATAGGCACACAGACTAACATATGCCTACTGGGGACACCAAAGGGGGTTACATGTATAATCACATTTCTATATTTTGAACATCAATAAAAAGACTGTGCATGCTGTCTGCACTGATCACGATGACCACAAGAAGCATGAAACATGAATGCTGAGCTAACTTGGTAGGTACTTTATTAGCACGTCAATATCAAACAGGGAATTAGCAATTTCACTAACAAGACACACCATAAGTTCAGCATAGAACGGCAAAGGCGATTGGGAAGAATGGTAGGCAAGGGGCAATGGGGAGAGGGATGGTCGGGGGCAAGGGGGTGAGGGATGACAGGGGTCAAGGGGGAGGGAGGTCAGTTGTAGGGCTGAGCAGCTAGGAACCTGGGGATCTGGGGATTTGGTTCAGGTGAAAGAAAGAGAGAGAGGCGAGTTAATGGTCAGCTAAAGTATTAGCTGAACATACGTGTCTTGAGGTGGAACCAGAGACCCAGGTAGATGTGGGGAGGATGAGCCGGCTCCTTCTCCAGGGATCCTGGGCCAGGTGTAGTAGAATTTGTGGCTGACTGTTAGACAACCACTATCAAACTGTGCGTCACCTGCTGGGACAAAAAAACGGGGTTGGTGGGAGGCCTATGAGAACTGGTGATTAGACTAAGAAGGTGTTGGTGTCTGATTCGCGGGTCACAGGTGGTTGGATTTGTGGGAGATGCAGGTGTTTTGAATTAGCAAAGTAGATGATAGCGATCGACTGAGGGTGCTGTGGTCTAGTTCCTGAACTTCAGTTTTAAACTACATATAATTCAGAATTCTTACCTGACTTCTCTGGAGATTCGCTAACATCAACCAGTATCTGGCATTTTGGCAGCATCATGACTTGCCGACAGTGATTTGTGTTTCTTTTCTGGATATGATGCAAATGTAACGTAACTGATTATCTCGTTCTTTGGTTCAATTTCTGGTAGATTAGGCACTTTGATAGTGTGGAAAACTACAGAGTATTTTCTTAACATTAAAAAATTAAAAGAATTAATAAAAAAAACACAGAAAACAAACACCATATGCAAAGGCTCGGGGGACTGGGGGAATGTGGATTAGTGGAATTAGTGGTGGGACACACAAACACCAAATTGAATAAAACAATTAAACCTAATATGAATAAAGTGAAAGTAAAAAAGGTTCTCGGTTTGAATCCCCCTGCTGGCTGGGGGGTGGAGAGTTTGTGACTGGGGCAGGAGCTCTCTGTGTGGAGTTTGCATGTTCTCCTCGTGTCTGCGTGGGTTCTCTCTGGGTACTCTGGCTTCCTCCCACAGTCCAATGACATGCAAGTTTAAAAGGTAAATTAATGACTCTGAATTGCCTGTAAGTGTTAATGTGAGCGTGAATGGTTGTCTGTCTGTATCTGTCTGCCCTGCGATGAACTGGCGACTTGTCCAGGTATACCCTGCCTCTAGCCCAATGTCAGCTGGGGTAGATTCTAGCCGCGCACGACGCTTCAAGGATAAGCGGTTACTGACATTGAATGATCGAATGAAAAAAGTAAAATAGTGAAGAAGAAAAGTTGTTTTATTGGTATTATGTAACTTCTGCAAAGTCAGAGAGTCAGTTTTGTCAGAGTGATGCAAAGATAATGAACTAAAAATAGTGAACTGTTCAAAGACGCTCACAGTGCTCACAGAAGTTATCGAGCAGGCTTAATGTCGGGGTTGAGTCGGGGACCGGTCAGGGAGCCATGCAACAAGCTACAGCCAATGAGAAGAGACATAAGCTGGGGGACGAGAGGATGGGAGAAGGAGAGACACGAGCATCCAGAAACCACATGCCACAGGACAAAAAACTTACCAGTTTTACGAGAATTTTGTAGAATCATGTATGATTATGTGCCTGGTTCTCGTGTCACTTGTGTTTTCATGCCAAAAGGTACTTTGAAGACGAAACAGACTCGTCTTGGATTCCTCCTAGTTTCTCCCTCTAATGTGAGACACCCGGTGGCTGATCAGTCGGGTTCAAGACACGACTTCAACATTCCCGATTAGCAGACAGACAGTTGTGTAGTGTGAACTGTGTGGTGATCTGATGACTTAGAACCACATTTGTTTCTTGCTTTGTCAACGAGATCAAACTAAATACTGGCATGAAATGTGCTGCAGTAACAGAATAATGCTTAAAATGTAAACTATTTTTAATCAAACTCTCTTGTGTTTGAATCAGCATCAGAAATGAACATTTAATGTGATTAAAGCAGGAACATCAGTAAAGCAGTCTGCATTCAGATTATGAATTATTCTTATAGTGTATGTTGTCCACAGCTGCTTTGTACATGAAAAAATCCTCCATCAGTGCATTAAATCCCTGCAGCCATCTGAAAGCAGCAGGACAAATCTTGTATGCTGATCTGCAGCCTCTTATTTGAGAAGTGTTGTGTCAGAGCCCGGTGGCATTATGCACAGCCGTCCACCGTGTTTAGCTTGATTAAATCACATGCAAATGACACCAGGCTGCTACAGAATAACTACACGCACCTCTACACATCAGACTGGTCAGTTATAATTCAGTATTCTGACTGTTTAAATGAAATGAAACGCTGGATTACCGGGGGTCATTAATTCTATGCATTATTACCTCCTTTTCAACTTATTTTTATCACACAAGTGGCATTTCATGTCATATTTTTGAAACATATTATCGACTTTTGCAGATACCCCGTATGTAGATATTTTCCAACTCATTTTGCCTGATTGTCGATGCAGATACTCCCCTAATTACATAGAAAATCAAGTCTCTTGTGGAACATATTGTTATACCTACTCTTCTCATGATGTCCCACTGGCAGACGCCAACAGAAATTACAATGTTTTTCAAAATGTACGCATTCAAAATAAGTGTTACTTATCAAGATGACAGCTCTGAAGATGGGCAATTAAATTTGTAGTGTTGAATGAATGGGTGCTTCTGCAGCTATTAGCATTTTAAAGTCCCAGTAGTAAAATTTGGATTTGACAGTTATATACACAGTGTTATTAAATATCTTTACCTAAAAATAATTACTAAATAATATGATTCAATGACATTTATGAAGCATTTTATGGGTCCAAACACAACTTTTGTTTATGTCCTGCAATCGCGGTCTCAATAATATTCAGATATGTGGAATGAATTAATTCAATCACAAAATGACATTATTCCAAATAAAATTGTTTCATGTAAATATTACTTTATACCACACAATTTTCTGATCATTTATGCTGTTTTCATCTAATTACACCTGTCCCACAGTTTTATGTCCCACTGTGAAGCTGAACAATTTCTATATTAAGAGTTTTCTTCAAAGCCAAATACAATTTGACTACTCCTTGTATGACTTTGAAAAAAAAAAACTTTAAAAGACATATACATCACAGACATATGGGCCAATACTGATGTGACAAAAAATAATACTCAGTATACAGTTGAACAAAATTGTGATCTGTATTGAAAATGCCAAATATTTGTTTGCTCTGGCCTCTCAAATGTGATGTTTTTTTTTCGATTTCGTCCGTGAAAACTTGTCACCATTCAATGATTTATCAGTTAATTGGAGGAATGACTGAGAGATTCATGGATAATGAAAATACTCATTAGCTGCAGCCATAGATATAAAGATAAGCTGGCAGACATAGAAAGATAGAGTATAAAGAACCTACCATTAGCAGTGAATGGTCAGCAGGATTGCATATCAGTGAGCACTGTTGACTCTGTGTTACTGACATTATCTGACATTGAATTTGGCTCTGGCCTGATCAGCTCCAACTTGGCCCCACAGTGGAAACCAGCTGATGTTTTATTCATCTTGTCTGAAATAACCCGACCCGACATAAACCACATCCTGCTGTTGGGGGGTCCTCACCTACGATAGGCTGGAACAGGCCGTCTCTGCCCCCTAATAACAGCACCCTCTGGCTATCTGCATTAATTTTCAGCTCCCCTGCTGGCTTTCTTCGCCAAGTCCGAGCGTCCAGCCTCATGAACCCTCCGGGAGGTCATCATTTCGACATGCTTGCGGGTCCAGATAAAATGAGAATTACGACCTCGTTTAATGGTGTCGTTTAAAATCATGCTGAGGGCTGAGATAGCATGGTGCCTCCCTTCCAGTCCGTCTTCTCCTGCTTTTTTCTCTGGTCTTCAGTAAGATGTTGAAACCAAGAAGCCGGGCACATGCAGATACCGGCTGGAGGGCCTCTTTTTAGATACTGGAATATGAGAAATAAAGCACTGATAGGAAGAGGTCATATGTGAACACCTGAACATTACAGCTATACTGTATGTGATTGTTGAACATGTCCTTCCAGAACCATGAACATTAATGTGATGCTGTGACAGCTTCAATTCTTCAAGATGGTGGAATCTGCTGCAGGCATTTGCTGCCATTCAGCCATGGAAGCATCCACAAGGTCAGCCGCTGATATTAGGAGATAATCCAGGTAATTTCAAAGGCGTTGGATGGGGTTAAGTCAAGTTCTTCCACATCAAACTGGAAAAACGTTTCTTTATAGCCCTGGGCTTGTGCAGTGGGGCATTGCCATGAAACTACAACATTGGAAGCACGCTGGTGTCGAAAGCTGAAATGGAGTACTCAAGGGTTCGCTGGGGTGCGTGACAAATGTTGTCATCAGTGGGAATACATTCAGGTTCTGTGCAGGCATCCACATGCTGCCAATTTGTTAGGATGGCATGGACTTTTCTGTGGCTTGTGTGCACAGCCAGTACTCTACAACAAGCTACGGAATGTGTGGATCACATCCATAAAGAGGACTGAAAGTTGGTATAAACAAATTTACTATGTGTTTGTGGTGTCGGCAGCTGATGCAATATATTCAGGCCTTAACACACCAGGGATTTCCTTCAGCCATGGAAGTATTTTCGAGGTCAGCCACTGATATTAAGTGATAATCCAGTTCGTCAAGTTTATCTCAAAGGTGTTGGATAGATTGAAAAGAAATCAAGTTCTTCCACACCAAGCTGGAAGACAATTTCTTTATTGACCAGGCTTCGAGCATTGGGGCATTGTCATGAAACACAAAAAGGCCTTATCCAAACTGTTGGAAACACACTGTTGTCTGAAGCTGAAAGCATATTTTCTGCATCTGCAAGGATGTGAGTATCTTCGAGGGACAGCGTGATATAACTGTCATCATCAGAGGGTCTGTGCGGATATCTGCATCTGCAGAGGCCACCATGTGCACTTGTGGAACGCATCCTCCAAGTAGAACCCAGAAAGTGTGTCTGCAGCTGTACAGTATATTCGGGCATTAAAGATTTCCCTTCACTGGAAGTAAAGAGCTAAATGCAAGCTGTCCAAGCAGGCCAAGACCAAAAGTACACAAAAATATGCCCATAAACGCAGTGTGTATGTATATCTAGTTTGAATTAAGGTAAAGAAATGCAATTTAGAAAGCTGAGTGACCTATATTTAAGACTCACCTGATCATCTGGTGTAAAAAAAAGCAGAATTTTTGTCCTGTAACTTCCGCTCTCAAATTTACTTTGTTACCGGGCAAAATTGGTTTTACAGCATGGCAGAGTACAAAAGATATTCACTGTCCTGGTTTGTGCATTATTAGCGTTGATGCTGAGGTTCCTGAACTAGCAGATTAAAGGAAAAGTTGAAACAGACTTATATAAAGATCTATAAAAAAAAAGGGTAATGAGGGTCTTGTCAACATGAAAGTGAGTTATTTTCCGGAGGCAGAACACAAGTTTTCTGGCTCTTCTTACACAGCATCTCAGTGTAGCGATTGAAATTCAGCTTGTTATCAATTAAAATCCCAAGGTACTTGTAGTTCTATACAAAGTCTAGCACCTGTGCTGTGATGATAGTACTCTGAAAGGTTGAGGGTTGATGCCTAAAGTCAATATTCTTGTTCTCTTGTTCTTGTTGTAGAAACAAATTGTCACACCGATAAAAAATTCATCAGTGACAGGACCAAGGCTGTTTTCACTGGCATGGAGGAGACACAGTCATCGCCAAGCATTTAAATTAATCTGTTCTCAGTAGTCATCAGTGTAATCTGTATATTGGACATGTCCTGGACAGGACAAGGGACACAGTCTACAAATTCATGTTTTATTAACTCCTTAAAGGGATAGTTTACCCAAAAAAGGAACATTTATCATTGTCTACTCACCCTGATGCAGATTGAAGGTTGGGTTTAGTTTTTTTTTTTACTTTCACAGGAAAATAGTGTTACAGTACAGAATCTCCCAAACACTGTAAGTGAATAGTGACCAGAAAAAAAACAACAACCCAAAGAAACATAAAATGCCTCCATACTGCTTATCTGGTGTAATCCAAGACTCCTAATGCCTCAACATGCCAAACTGAACTGAAAGATGTCATTTGCACCATGTTTTTAGACTATATCTTTACTGTTCTTAGCTGGGTGTCACATTCACGTGTACATGTATGCTGTATGAACTGCGTGTGTGTGGTGTAACGAATGGTATGTCAAGGCTTTTGAAGAGTTTGATTATGCCGGACGAGCAGTATGGTCACCGTTCACTTTGGGAGATTCTGCAACGTTGTTTGAGTTAAACTCAAACTTCAATCAGCATGAGTGTGAGTAGATAATGACTGAATTTTCATTTTTGGGTGAACTATCCCTTTAATGAAGCTGAATCCCAAAGACAAATAATAAAATTAATTTCCGAGGCTTCATTTCTCATATCAAGTGCTGTTTTTACTTGGTAGAGTCAAATACTAGAGAGGAAATCAATCACAAATTCTGTTTTTTGCTAAATGACTTGTTTATCTACCAGTTTATGTTTCGCTGTGACTAATTTGTATTTCGGATGAGCAGCAGTAAATTCGGCCACCCTCTCCGCTTAACACACATCTGCTGGCATCATTAACATCACCTCCTACTTCTCAATTCAGCTCGGCACTCCTTCCCTGATTAAAAAAAATAAAGAAAACACAGTTTGATTTATACACTGCCATGGGCCGGCTGAGCAATCGTCCACCCCTGCTCTGGCTATCAAGGGCATCTCTGATCTGACTATAAATAATCAATTATTTCGGCTAATGACCCTACAAGATCCCCTTTAGACGAGGTCGAGCTTCCACTTGGCAGGCGCCCCTCCACCCCCGCAGAGTCGACAAGCTATCTGACATTAGCGGGCACTGACACATCCTCCCAGGCTCCCTGATGGACTGAAGGACCAGCTCTCCTCTACTGTGACAGAAAACGCTCGGTCTAAACACTCAGCTGTCTTGTCAGCCTGTCCGTCTTCCCAAACGGCCAATCTGCAGTGTTTTTATATCAAGGGTGTTGTGCTTAATTAGATGCTGGCAGGAAAGATGCGTGAGAGAGATGTTGACACCCCACAGGTCAGGAGATGATTGTCAAACTGTCACGTAGTAAGAATATGATCAGCATGTTGGCCTGCTGGGTCCTTGAGGTGGCCTGTCTGCATTGCCACATGTCCGTCTGACAAGGTTCTTAATTATCCCTTTATCCCAATTTTCAGTTCAGATTCAGATCAGCCTGATGTATGAATAACACAACAATCTCTTAAGTCATTTTGCGTGTTATCACGATGCATTCCAGGCCATTTAGTCTTTCCAGATGTATGCAGAAAGTGCATGTAATTTTACAAGAGAATGTTATAGAGAAAAAAATATAATATAGGTGAGCAGTGTTGTAGTCAAGACAACTTAAACCAAGTCTAAGTCAAGACCAAGACCAAAGTATGTATCAAGACTGAGACAAGACCAAGACTTTAAGGGGTTGAGACCAAGTTGAGACCAAGACTAAGTCAGGGTGAGACCAGGGTATCATATGCAGCATATATGACGAAGCTGATATTAGCTTATGTTGATGTAACGTTACTATGTAGCTACAGAGGTTTATGTGGCCTCTCTCATTGTTGTTTTTCACAAGTAAAAATATTGCAAGCTAGCCAGCTGCAGAACTCACATATTGTTGTGTGTCCTGCTGGATCAAAAAATCATTTTTGACTGAATATTGAAGTTTCAACATGCTCTTGATTCCTGGTCAAAGTTCCAGCAGGACTGATACTTTCTGATTCAGGAGATTGGATTCACGTTCTTTAAGCTGGGGACACACTACAAGATTTTCACAGTCGTTGCAGATTTTGAAAAGACTTGGAGCACACACTACACGACGGGCTTCAGCAGATTCTTTTAAAGACTGGGGATCACACATTTAAGGACTGCAGCAGATGAGGGATCACACACTGCACGACTGCGTCCAGAGTCGGCTCAAAAAATTCAAACATGTTTGAATTATGGCGACTGAAGTCGGGCGGAGTCTGTTCACCTCACACGCTTGCTGATTCCAGTCTGTACCACATCACACACTAACAGATTCTGCACTGACTTGCCATGACGACTGTCCCCAACTAGAGCTCACTGGCGCAGACTAGCACCAACTGCAAATCGTGGGTAAAATCTGGCCAAAAATCTTGTAGTGTTTAGTTGAGGTCTGTCATTCCAAACAGGTTTATTTTCTGTGCTGACTTTTAACGAACAGAGTAATCCTCTGCAATTAAATGGACCGCAGACGGCCTCGGTGCCATTTTGTGTCTGGCAAACAGAGCTGCTGCACAAGTTAGTATTTCTGGATTTACTAATTATGTTGGATTTGTATTTGTAAATCTTCAGCGTGGCCTGCTGGGAGACGAAGCAACATTTCATTTTCAAACAGAAACATGGTTTAGCTGCCGTCTGGTGTGGTTGTGTAATTTTGTGTTTGTGTTGGTGTTTTTTCATCATTGTTTCAGAAAAAAAAAAGAACCCTCATAGTACTCCAACAGGGAAATGAATTTCAGATACAACACTGCAGAGCATAGCTGTGCTCCGGCTCAGTCTCCAAGGTTCAAGGGAGGGTTGTTTTCCAATAGCTTTATTTTGCTCTCGCCCGTTGGGAATGATAAATATGCTTGTTTTACAAAATGATGTAGTTTGAATACATAATAATGTGCTGTGCTCTAGAGTCAGGTTCAATTTCTGCTTCTGTTTGCCTGGGAGGGGTTGGATTTTAACTATGCATTTTAGAGAAACAAAAATAAAAAGACAGCTAATTAAGCACTAACAACACAACTGGATTTCATAAGCTAAGACAATTAAGATCACACTCAACTACAGTTGTTGTGTTTCAGTCGCCATATCTCTTGTAATAATCTCTAAATTATCTGTAAGCGAAAATATCATGGCCAGCATTACAATGAAAACACGCAACAGTGCTTTGACAGAATTTATGGAGCTTTGCCACGAGGTGCCCTATGTACAGCGCTTGATACATGGGTACAAAGTGCTGCAGGGGGCACCAAAAAGCCTCTCACAGCTCCACCTACTGCTTTAATAAAGTCTGTGGTGCCCTCCCACCCCTGCAGTGAGCTTTACAGGCTGACTGCATGAAACTAGAGGACTTAAAGAAACCATTGGTATCAGGTCTAGTCTCACACAGCCAGACCACACACTTAGTGCTGGAGAAAACACTGAGACTCGTGTCAGTAATAAGCCCATTAAAAAATTAGCCTTGCCAAGTGATAAACTGCATTTGAACCATTAGCAACCCAGGTGCTAATTTAGCAATAGCGTGTTGGTTGCACTCTCTAGGGTTGTCAATTCTTTAGTGGTCAAAAATAGCAAAATTGCTTGCATCTGATCTGTGTAGTAATTGTAGTCATTTCAAAACTGTTGCAACAACTTATGAGACATAATTGGGCTTGGGAATAGCCGTCATATATTTTAGTCATAATGTTCTAAGCCCTTAAGGCACCCAAATGGCCAACAGAGGCCCTGAATTTATGTCTTCACAACTTTCCCAGCAGTCTCACACTGTTTATAGCTGAAATATTAATTAGCTCTGCTGCTTCTCCGAGAGAGGCATTGCATCAATTTTACATGGGAATGTCACACAAGCAGGCGTGTGTCTTAATTTGTTTGTTTATCACGTAAGTCGTGAGCTAATTAAAAATCTGAGCTGCAGGTACTGTCTGACAGAGCCAATGCTCATATCACTCACATCTGTCTTCTGTTGCTTGTGGTGGCAATTTGATTTGAGCTTGAATAAAATCATGAAGCTTGTTTCAGTCTTTTCTTTTTAGGTGGGAGAACTAAGGCGTAAATCATAAAAAATGTCATGCTCACTCACAGCGGCACGACGTCTCTATCAGAGGACCTGTCATATCCTCTGGCTGACATGGAATTCACACAGGGGGGCGGACATGTTCGCCTTGTTTGAATTCAGAAGGGGAAACAAAGCCAGGCAGCTTCCTTTCCTCTCGTGTTTTCCCCTCCATCTATTTCCCACACTGAGTCATCTGCTAAAGTCTTCTGCATCGTTGATGAGCTGTATCCTCCCAATGAACCTGCTCTGTGTTTACAGGCGCTTCTCAGTGTCTCGCGTGGACTCAGTCGCAGTTTAATATCTGCTGAAGTTCCACTAAAATGAGCATTTGCCTTTAGCAGGTAAAACAGCACCTCTGCCGCCGTCATCCTTGACCTCTTTCCAGAATATCTTGCTGAAGGACTTCGCTGTTCAGCTTTCACCCACTTTGACTTACTGTGCAGACGCAGGCTGATTTGCAGACACGTCTACGACAAAATTTAAAGTCATATCAACGAGTTTGACATCACCTTGAATTAGGACTTGTGGCTGCTGGATGAATCATTCATGAGTGAAGAATTGTTATTTTATGAAGGTTATTCCAGCAAAATTGGGGGAACAAATAAAGCACAAAACAGGGTATCAGCATGTGAAAAAAAACAGCTGTTTTAGTTCAGTGCTGAAATCGTACAGCTTTTATATCCGGCAGGTATTTCATAATTGTTAAAGATAACATTAAAAGAGTTATTTAATATTTGGTACATGAAGTTGTGATACAAACACAGAATGACTGCCTTTTTAACTAGTTTTACCTGGTAAAATAATGGAAGGAAAAGGAAAAACTCTTCGGCTAGGTAAGATCATGGTTGATAGTTAAATGAACTTCACAATGTTAAATGAAGGCTTTCTGGCAATCACAAAGACATGTTGGTAATACAACAAGAGCTAGCCAATCACAGCACAGTAGTAGTAGCCAATAACAGACCATTAGGACGGGAACAGGAGGAACAGTCATAGGAAAAACTAACCCTGGTCTGTCTCTATTATGATGACCAGTGGTACTTTTTTATGCAATGTTTCACTAAAAGAAAATAGAAACAGAAAACAGGTTGGTTTTAGCCCTACTTACTACTTTCGTTACTTTATGCTGTTTCCAAGGTTCATTATCAGAAAGTAGGTCAGCTCAATTTTTGTGAATTATTAAAGCTACTACAAAGAACTTTCATTTGTTGATTTTGGTGGCCCCTGTGGACAAAAATCGATAGTGTTTCCCCTGTAATAACCACAAAATAATACAGTTATCTAAAGAAAAAATATCCTCCTTTTTAAGTTTAATTGGCTAATGTACAACACACTCCAACTCTGCCTGGAAAAATATAAACAGAGGCTCGTTTCAAGTGATTTCACAGAAAATCTGACCCAGTGGCAGGCGTTGAGAACAACAGTACAGAAATTCTTGCAGATGGTCTTGTTTGTTTATGTAGCTCATATAGAGACATCAGTATTAAATTGAGTTTCATAACCAATTAAAAACCTTGTTATAGCTTTAACATCAAAATACCCTCTGCCCCCTGCAGTCTTTCGAGTGGACAGATTGTTGACCCGAACTCCATTCTCAAAGCAGGTGTTGGCTTCTCACCTTGTTACAAGGAAGAGGCGGACATGCATTGACTGGATTGAGAGTAAAAACAAGATGAAAGGGAGATAAATTGATTGGATTAAAGGCTAAAATAACATATGAGTCATATGTAAGAAGTGCTGGGTCAAGGTGGACTTCCTGAGGTTGAAGTTCTGTCATAGTCTTCCATTAGTAGTGTCCATTAGGCAGGTTGGCTTTACATTCATTCAAGAACTGAGTTAGAGTTCATGACCTTTATGAGGTGAAAACTGGAACAGGTAGTGATTTCAGTAAATTTAACCCAGCAGTCATGGAACCTTTTGAATTTCATGTAGGTGGGTTAAATAAGTCGCCGCCTCTGACGCAAGTGATGAAGCAAGCAGGTGAGGAGGATGGTGAAAAGGAGTTCCTAATGGTTTGGAAAATGAGCACGGCTAAAAATAGCAACTCCACCATTAGTTTCTTTGTCAGTGTCTCAAAAACATTTGGGACTGTATTCTCGGAGACCAGCAGATGGAAATGTACAATTACTGGTTACCATGGCATCCAGGTGGGTCACGGCCCAAGACGTGACATTTGAGATTTGATTCCAGACTTTGAATTCGATATTCAGTTCAGACCAGGGGAATATAGCCTGCTGGAGGGTGGTTGCGTCAAATCCAGCACGCAGAGCTGCTAGTTCCCCTCCTTGGCACTGCTAATGTGCCCTCGAGCAAGGCATGGAACTCCTAACTGCTTGGGGCATAGTGGCTCATTATGACATCCCTCCATAATTTATGCATGTTGACTCCGTGTCCCTTTTTATGTGGGGCTGCACAACATTTCCATCCTTTGGCTCATGTCCCACATTTTGAGACGACGCGCCACATTTTGATTGATTCTAGTTTTCAAAAGTCAAACCACTGCAGGACAAACACTTTTTTCTCAAATCTGGCTTTTATCTAATGGCTGTGAAGACAGCAGGTGAGGCTGTCATCACAGGGCTGTGTTTGATGTCAATCAAACCGCGCACACGAGTCAAGTACAGGTTAACCTGTCACCGTCTTTGCTGCCTACGCTACGCCCAGCGGGGGAAAATTGCAAGTCATCAAAAAGTCACAAGCTATGCAGATATAGGCAGAAAATGATGGAAACTAACACAAAGAAAAGTGCTGCTACTTGTACAACAAAGACTGGGAAACTGCATCAAACTGATGAAGCTGGTGGAAGACAATTGTCAGAGAGTTTTTTGTGAAATTTGCCAGAGTTATTTCTTTATTTCAAATGGGGATGGGTTGGAATATGACGTGAAGCGACACAGCATGTATGTGAGTCTCAAAAGAGATGTGCTCATCTATAGATGCGTCCCGACTGAAACCCAAAGATAATTGCCAGCCACAGATAAGCAGCTGAAATATACCGTGCAGCACTCCCAGTCATACAGGTTTATGCTGACTGTATTTACTTAGTTTGAGAGTTTGGAAAGTTGCACTCAAATGAAATACATTTCCTTCACATGCTAAAGGCCAGAGTGCACCAGAGTGCAAGATGGGACGAGCTAAGGGTCAGAACAGAAATGTTTTTTTTTTTAAACTTAGACAAACATACTGTCTGTCCCACATTTATTTTGTTGGGATCTGCTCACAATATGCATGTGTGTGCATGTGTGTATTTCAGGCCTGTGTTTGATGAAAATAACAGTGAAAAATCCTCAAGAGGGGATTATATAGTATTTCTTTAAGGGTAAGGCTACTGTCATTTTATCTTTTATTATTAACAGCAATTCCCCTGAAGAAACTAAAACTTAAAACAACGATGCAGATTTACCTGCTGACAGGTATTGTCTGTATAGCTGCAGCTACATATAGCTTAAATGCCTGTGTGCCGTAGGGCTTTGTTCTTATTAAAAAACACATAAGAGAGATATAATGTTGCATTCATTGCAAGCAACATGTAATGTGCAGTGTATCCCTCAGCAGTGTAGCGTGATGTTTGCACAAACCAGAGTTAATCTCAGAGATGAAAAATGCAGTTTGGTGTGTTGTAACTGCAAATTATGTAGTTCCTGTTTGTGGAAGAGTATGAGGTCCAGGCATGAAGGTAAAAATGAGAGGAGGAAGATGATTTATTATTTTGCATTTCAAGAATAAAGTCACAGGTCCTCTTTAGACGATCTATAGGGCATGGTCTAAAGCACATGGCGCACATGCATTTAGGGTGTGTTCCTTGCTGCAAATGGCGTAAAATCTGGGTGCTAAGTAAGGTGCAAAGGGGTTGTATTTAATCTGTTAATTTATCATAGATGTATTTTGGGAGTAACATAAATGAAACAATCACAGTGTCATCTCCCATTCCCTTAAAGAGCCCGGTGCGCCTGCCTCTGGCAAATTACTATTTAAATGATGGATCTGGCAAGTTGGGGAAGTGAATGGAGATGCTGAAATGACCCTCTTGTAGTGATGCAGACACTGCAGTTAATCGGCTGGTTGGGCGGGCTGGCTCATAAAAATTAACATTATGATTAGAAGCGGATGATGTGTAGGTGAGTGAAATAGATTGCACATTTACGGACACAGTCACAGCCGCATGACTGCTATGACATTACAGTGCGCGTGGAAACTATGTTGATTACTGAAAGCAGCTTCTCTAATCATTAAAGTAAATAGTTGTAGAAAACACTCACTTCAATACAACACATAATAAAGAAATCACCCGTAGAGCTTGCACTGCTTGAAATCATTTAAAAGATGATTTAATGATTAGAGAGACTGCTACAGTCATTTTAAACGTTTCTATGCATGTAATAAATATTATCAATATTTAAGCAGCAAAACTAAACCTGTAGTTATAAAGAGACAGAACAAAGGAATTTTTTTTATAGCTCTGATGGTGAAGTCAGGGGTTCATACAGCTGCTTTACTCCAAACAGTTTCACTGCATGAACTTTCACTGTGTGTGAGACCTTCTGCATAGAAGTGTTAGCTCCTGTCAGATATAAACATCTGTTGATGTTTATCAAGTTACAGCTTTTTAGAGTTTATCTGGGTTGGTAAAATGCTCATCATATTATCTGAATAATGCACCTTCTCAAAAGCAGGAAAATACTTCACCATTGACCGGGTTTTTGTCAGTGGCACAATCGCTTCCTGCTGCCTCAGAGGTGCCTGATATCTCATACTAAGACCAATACACTCATGAGTGCACAGAAGGGTGCGAGTCCATTTGCTACCTACACAATGTGGGCACTAGGCGTGAAAATTACAACAGTGTCGGTCAGAAAATAGCAATAACGGTCACACTTTCAGTATTAGTCCCAGGAATAAGAAAAACACCCTCAGATTTGGGACTTTGTAAAAGACTGCTCGGTATGCAGTCGGTGTCGGAGACAGTTTCTAAGACTGATAAAATTGTAATTGTTTGATTATATCTGATCTATCTGAGACATGTTACCTTAAAGAGGTACAAAGTCATTTCATTTCAGCCTCGATATTAAGTTTCAATTGAAATTTTTGCCGGCATTCTTGTTCTCCACCCTTTTAATCTGCACAAAGCTACAGTCACTTCGTCCTGTCGTTTTTGTCTCAGCTGCAAAAGATGTGACTCTCGACATCACAGAGTTAATTTTAGTCCAGCAATGACACAAAATAGACCTGACAGACAGACAGACGGGCTGATAAGATGACCCGCGGCTGGTCACCAGCACAAAGAGCCGCAGTTGTCGCCATAGCAATGGAAGCTTTCTGTATATCAAGTAACAAGACTGTCTCACGGAAATGAGAAGGATGACAGCGTAGGTGGAGGTTAGGGCCAGACAGGCAAGAGCTGCTATTTGTCTGGATGTGTGTTGGTCTGTGTTGAAGTGTCTCCGTCCATTAGCTCCATTAAAAGATTGAGTGGAACATTTGACATCTATCATTTTCCACTCTCTGAATAATGAAATGTGATCATTATAATAACTATAGCTGGGCCCATATGTACAGCATAATGTTATTTTCAGAAGGAAAAATCTACTTATCAACGATATCAGTACCCTTAGCAGCTGCTACTGTAGATGTTGCATGCTAATTCGCCAATTAGCCAATGCTAATTTTCTTAACTAGCTAATGAAGCCAAATTCCAGTTAAAGTTTTCTGAGCATTTTAGAATAAATTGCAGGGATACCAAAATGTGTGACGATAAGCCTGTTTACACATTATTAGCATGTGTCTTTGGTGATCCTATCACAAATGGACAGCTCTGAGTCGATTCACACCTGACATTAGAATGCATCTCCACACGCATCTCTAGTAATTACTTCTGATTGGATCTCATCTTCCTACTCTGTAATATGCAAATAAACACAAAGACCAAATGTGTTGTTTTTAACCTGTGGTCCAACAGTAATAGCCATCACGCTGGAACAAAGGGGCACATTAAGAAAGAAATAACTTGATGTTTAATATCTGATGAATTCTGGCCCAAATAGTTAAGAATTTGTTGTAGACAGCGTTTTGCAAAGTTTATAAAGTTTCTCCTGATACAGCAACTTAAAAACTGTGCAGTTAAGGGAGTCTGGGAACTTTCTCCACAGAGTGACAGAGAAGTAGCCCATATTGGTTACTATTAATTTGTAAAAATCTGACTTTTTTACTGTCAATAAAATGTTGTCTTTTTTGGTATAAATTTGGTGGAAATGTTGGCATGTAGATGCACTTCAAACATGGAGTAGCCACCGGTACAGCAATGCCGCAACAAACTGACACAATTTGTAGCAAGGTTTGTCATAGGCAACTGGACTTGATAGAGTTCTTGAAGACGTTTCGCCTCTCATCCAAGAAGCTTCTTCAGTTCTGACTGACTGGTTTGGGAGTTCAGGTATTAAACCTCTGTGTGGTCGTTAACACCTAAAGGGGCATGTGTCTCACGTGCCCACCCTTCCATTGTGTGGACCTTGGGTTTCACCTGGGGGGATGTGTGAAAGAGAGTTGTTTCAGGTGGGTATTCAACTGTCTGGGGAGTGAAACAGCAGATTGATCACTCCCCAGACAGTTGAATACCCACCTGAAATCATGTGACTCCAACAAGTCACATGGTGGCAAGGACCTTAACGACTCTCTTTCACACCTCCCACTTGAAATAGTTTGTTGTTCATGAACATCTGCTGCTTATCTTGGCAGTTAAGATGGCCCAAACATAATTTGCAATAGAGTGAACCAAACTGTGTATTTACAGGATGTCAGATGAGCAGGTGGCCCTTCAGTATCGCCCAGGACACTGTGTACTAATGAAAGAATATGGTTACATGATCACCTCCGTGTTGGTCTGGGTGATCAGATCTCAGTGTGTCCTCAATTCATTTTGGGTGCTTTCACACTTGTACTTAGGTGTAAAGGCTCATTTATGTCCCATTTATGTACGAAAATAGATTTGTCATTTTCAAACAATGTAACTGTCAGTAACTGAAGAGCCAAAACTTCTTGAAAAACTTTTGACTACCCTGCTACACTGCCTCCACCACTACCGATGGTACTGCCCCATTTCAACTGTATCCAGAAGCTCGCAGAAAAAGTGCAGAAATGTGGACGAAATGAATGCACAGCACAGACAGAAGGCTCCTTCTGTATCCATTTGTGTATCCAAGTTTTAGCATAAATTAGCCCCCAACATGGCCACTTACTCAGAGTTTAAATTTACTTTTTACAGTGTGTCCACACGTAATTGAACAGAAACACACTGTAAAATACAGTCAGCTGTTATATTATACACAATAGAGTATACACTGTACTGTATGTTCTGGTGCTATACAGTATTTACATACAGCTTATCCTGGATCTCAACCGATTTGTGACAAAACTGTCCAGCCTGTCTGTGTGGCAGCTGGCTGCTTAGTGTATTGTAGTATCTTGATGGATTGACTGACTAACATGTTCTGCAAGGACATATGCAGTCACTCCACAATTATTTAGCTTTTGGTACATCTAATTTTCACTGCTACAACTAATAATCAAACTCCTCTCAGGACAAATGAATGGCAAATAAACTTCCAGACACAAAGTTTCGGCCCTGTTGCTCCAGTTTGTCAGCGGCGTTGGGAGGTGACCTGGAAGAACTCCGACGACCCCTCGGCAGATCTGACTCTCCGTCACAGAGCGCTGGATGCATCTCGGCTGCAGCATCAGTGAGTGGCGTCAGCTTTGGCATCCATTCCAGCCTCTGCCACCTGTCCCACTCTGTCAGTGTCAGAGCACATTTCATGAGCAGGCCAAAAAGCCATCGGCTAGATATAGCTACTGGCTCACAGAAGGGTTCCTTCATGGGTCATTACGTAGCAGAATAGTGGGCTGTTTACGAAGCCATTACCCGCAGGCGCTCAGGGTGTTGTGTGGTTTTTTTGGGGGGTCTGTCTGATACCAGCGGCTGAGTGTTGGGTATATTTAATTATTTCTTCTCACCTGGGATCATGTAAGAGCAGAATGTCCAGTTGGATGGGGTGAGGGCAGACTTGGCGGGGAGTCAGAGGCTTCCTGTCTGACCCACCATCATTAAACCCTTTGTGGACTTTTAAAAATGTCCTTCATTCTCCAACAACAGAGCTGCAGTTGAGGTCACAGAAAAGTGTTATGTTCACGAAAATCTATTGTCCAATTATAATACAACAATAGGGCCCCGGTTCTCAAATGGTGTATCTCACAACCATACAATGTTATAGGAGTATACAAATATATAAAATGTTATGAATTAATTTTTAGTTGACTATATTAGTACTTTGTACACACTCATTTCCCAGTACAAAGATCCTGTCAAAGCAAACCACTGTTTTTGTCATGACTGATTGACACCTATGTTTGCCCCCTTCCCACTCCACAAACTGTGTGCCTCTGTTAGGCTTTTTCCAGCAATGTGGAACCGGCCCTGTTCTGGTTCATGAGCCTAATTTTGAAACGCTCCAAGCATTTCCACAAGAAATAAATTGGTTCCAAACCCAAAAAGTTGAAGAATAAAATGGCTGGCTGGTTTTCCTTGAGAGCCAAAGTGGGCTTGTCTCATTCTGTTCAGTGTCCTCTTCTGGTCACATCCATTCAAAACTGGTGGAAATGTGGGCTGGCTCACCAGGTAGCACAAAGGTTCAAGGAACCCTGAACAGAACTACTTCAAGAACGAACACTAATTTGGTGGAAATGAGCCATGATTGGGGAGCAGGCTACTTAGTTATGAAGGTTTGGTAATCTCAGGTGTGCCTTGACATTTTGGCTTGCCCTTTGGTGTGCCTTGGGCACAAACAAGTTTGAAAACCACTGTAGTATAGTAAAATAGCGATACATTAGCTGCACAACAGTAAACATTAAGTTATACAGACCGAGAGGTAATTCATTAATTGGACAGTTCTGGTGATTGTTATCCTGCATCATCAAAACCCACATATCAAATTTCAATTACTGACAGAAGTTTATGCAGCACTTTAATACTGGTGTGTATATTTATGTCCTTTGGTTTCACAAAGAGTTTAGAGATTATAAACATTATTAGTGAATCAAATTGACTGCATATTATATATAATGACTAACAGGTAGAGACAAAGTGAAACAGCGGATTGTACAGGAATGGTTTTGGACTGATTACTGTCACACACTTTTTAATGGACTTAATGAACTGACAAAGTACACGGAGAAGGATACAAGCGCAGCAGTTTTAACAGCTTTTGATCTTTTAATCGAGGAACATAACCCCGCTGATGTGCTTACGTCGTGCTGTGGTTACCAATGATTTGCATAACTAAATTTATATACATGGCTCATACTGGTCAATAATTAAGTTCTCTTCCTGAACAGATTTCATGTTCAGCAGATTGATTTATTAGTAGTTTGTTTTTTGAAAGCAAGGTAAAATCATATATCTGCTATCATAAAATCTGGTGGTTGTTGAACTGTATCAGAGTCCTCTTGGAAGAGGACTGAGACCCACTTTTCATGGCGTCTCAAACTGATTGTTTGGACCACGCCAAGATCTGATTGACAGCTTTCACACCAAACAGACCTGGCAAACACACCAGGGCTCATTTTAACTGAACCAAACAGGTGCCGGAGCCCTGCAGAAGACCTTTATTCTCGGATAGAAACGTTCACAAAGACAGTATGTTTGAAAATCACTACATGCATAATTTCACCACAAGTTACTGGAGAGAAAAGTGGTTTCCAACCTGGTGCTCACCGAGGGGCCACGGGATAAATTTTGAGAGGTCACAAGATGAATAACAGGATGGCGAGACAGTCTTTGAGACAGTTTCTTACTCAGGTATCTAACTTCACGAAATTACAAGCCTATGGGAAGGAAAAATCCCTTTCTGATTATCAGGGTCACTGCCCATTGGCATCAGGACTCAGAAACAGACAAAGGCTAAAGGTGTGACAACCACAGCCTGGTCCAGAACATGATACACATTGTTCATTCTTGTCAGAATCATATGTGATGAAAAGGTGTTTTCTTTGCTCTTGGGTATAAAAGGAAAGGTGTCATTTGTTCACTTCAGTCAGTAAATTACATTTCTTCTCAGAAATAAGACAAGCAGTGAAGTGATGTACAAAAAAAACCCCATAAAAGCATCTTCCCCTGATTACTAACTTTTGATGTAATTGATCAAGACTACATCTCAGTATCAAAAGCTGTCCTCATTGTCCTAGCATCTGCTTTGTAACTTCAAATACAGGCTTCGTCAGACAGGGTCACTCCAATATCCCTTAACTCCGTTTGAATGAAGACATTCATCTTTTTGCTAATGCATCAATAAAATTGCTCGTATAACTGGACACTCCAGTAAATTTTGATTAAAGACCTCTAACACTTCGGCGCCTGATGGTCGTCTGGAAGGAAAGCCCCATGTCATAAACCCGTTATATAACCCCTCAGGATGAAATATAAAGCACCATCCATTATCCTTGCTTATTTCTGCCCCCAAACTGAGAAGCAGTGTGTTAAATAATAAATTCTAAAAAGTGAGATAAAAGCTTGGGGTTCAGTAATTTATCTAAAATGCTAATATTTTCTCAGGGCAAAAAAAAAAAAAAAAAGCTGAATAATTTAATACAGTTCAACTCTGTTACATCCCGGCCCAGTGATAAGGGGGAGTTATCAGCTAGTGCTGGCCTTTTGAATGCTAAGTAGTGTCATTTTTTAGTGGAGTGAATTATCTGAGGCCGTTCAATTTGAAGCCCTGCATAAACACAGAGGTGATAAGGACTTTTTGGACTCATGTCACTTCAAATTCCAGTTTGTAACAAGCTCTAATCTGCCTCAAGTGAAAAATTTGAATAATTTTCCATATTCAAAGTACATATTTATAAGTGATGTGTGTGAATTATACAGTATATTTCCACCCATATCACAGTTTACCAGAAATGTAATTTAACTTCTTGTTGTACTTCATGTACAGTGTGTGAGTACAGTTTTACTTTGGCTGTCATTAAAACTCTAAAGTCAAGTGCATTCTGTTAAGTGAACCAACATGTTTAGATTTACTTACCTTAAATAATATTTTATTATGTTTACTACATATCTTTCTGAAAAAAATACATGCTTCAATTATTTTTTTGGTTGTGGTTTGGTCAAGAAACAGAAGCAGGAGATTTTTATTGAGATAATTGTATTTTTCATGTTATATTTTGTGCTTATTCCAGTGAAAACACTACCACTTTTGTCCACAGGGGCCTCCAAAATCAACAAAATATTAAAGTTCCTTGTATCTTTAACTGAAGCTGTACTTCACTACCGGGCCGTTCACACTACACTCAGCCCCAGGCTGAGGGAGCTGTTAGCCCCAGGCTAAGAAAGCTTTCACACTGGCAGATTCCAAAGTGGGCTAACCCCGACCTTAGCCTAGGGCTTGCCTGTCCTGCTCTGGAGCAGGCTTAGCCTTGAATTTGTGGGGGTATTGCCTAAAAATGTAAAATGCCTAAAAGTGTAAAATGAAGCTAAAAGAAGCATCCTAGAGTGCCCACATCAGTTGCTGTACCAACGGACATTTAACCCAGGGCTCAGAGAAGTACAGCGTGAATTATATATATGTACAGAAAAAAAACAAAATATGGTACAAAATGAATAATAACAAAAACCAAAACTAAAAGTACCGTGGCACACCAGCTTCACAATTGAGAGTTTTAGTCTATTTGAACAGTTGATAACTGAAACATAACAGTGTTTTTTAACCCTATTTTCCATGTTTTTGTCTCTAAGTGGGTAATGGGGAGCACAATTTTTGAAAATGGCCCAGTATTGAGGGAGTGCGGTGCTGCAGATGTCAGAAGTGAAATTGTGCTGCAACATAATCTTTGGGGGGTAATTTCACTCTATCAAAGTTAATCCGTTATATGTGCTTGTTTTTGCCAGAAAGGTTCAGATTGGTATTCTAAGTGTCTGATAACTCTGATAACCTTCCTGTTGTTTAACCATAAACACCTGATATGTCGCTGTGCCCAAATTACTTCATATACAGAAATAATAATTTTATCATTGTAAAACACACTTCGTTCAAACTCGAGAGAGACAAACATAAAACTCACTAAAAACATCTTGGCTCGTCTTTCCACTGTTTCAACAATCAACAGTCTCGGGTTTGGTTAAAATAAATGCTTAATTCACTTTTGTGATAGATGTGAAAGTGTGGGGAGAGAAGTGTTAGAAGTGCGGAGAAGCTTGTAGAGGCAGATTATTTTCATATCTAACGCAATGACTTAAAAGTCAATTTCAACCAAACTAGAGTTTGTGATTGTTGGAACGGTGGAAAGACAAACCAATGACAAACCAATTCACAGCGAGTGTGAATGAAGCGCCAGATATGCCAGGATCTATCTCTTAAACAAAAAAAAAGTCTATCTCTTTAGAAGTCCTTTTCAAAATGTAATTTCAAAAAATTGTACCTCCCATTAGTCAATTAAATACAAAAGCTTGGGGGCAAAAAAGATTTGGGTCCAGGATGAAAAATACCGCAGTTACCCCTGACTTGATGAGACAGACCAAACACTGGCCCGACTGACTGACATCTGGAGGTCCAGCCCTGAGCGAAGCAAAATATATAAACTCATTAAAACTTATTTTAAAAGAGCAAAAGTGCAGCTGCAGGTGGAAGGAGGCAGAAACATCTGGGACTTGTACAGTGGCTGCGTGTGCATATTCCTGGAGCCGAGCTCAGGGTTTTATTGTACATTGGAACTAAGTTAAGCAACTTTTGTTGAAGTTTCATTTTTCTTTCTTTTTTTTCTCTGGGGCTCAACGCTGCACTTTGCTGCGGTGCAACTACTTCCTGACTGAGTACTGCATGCTACATTTTGTTTGATATTTTAAAGCACTGGGTGAGTTTTCTCAGGTAGTAAAAGCAATTTATGATGAAAGTTCTCAAAAAGTAAATCACAGATGCCATGACAGAAGGCCGTCTCTCTCTAATAACCGTCCTTCTCAAAAGACATTTCCCTCTCACAGAATAACCCTTGCTCATGTTCTTTGTCGGTTCTTTTCTTGTCAGCGGGGAGTGAAAGCCTCTTTCTCATCAGGAACCTGCCTTTTGAATTAGTCGCTTTTTGCCGTGAGTTGTCTCGGAAATGACTTGTACTGACATTTCTATGCAGGCGATCAGTCTTTGTTGGCACCGTTTAATCTTGCCTTTTCCCTCGGTGCATCTGCACTCTTCAATCATTATAAAGTCGGAGGGAGAAACCTGAAAAAAAAAAAAAACAAGCTCAATTCAGGATGGATGGAGCATCGCTGTCTTTGTTTTCACTATTGTTGTTTGCCGCTCGCTGTTGTTGCTTGTTTTTACTGTCCTTTCATCACATCATCGGGACTGTCAGTGTACTTTGTCTTCCTCCCTGAGCGGAAGCCTGGTGACTTCCTTTGAAAGCAACAACGAACACTGTTGTCATCTGTGAAAAGAAAGGTTTGACACACAACGTAGTTTGTGGGGTGAGCTTGTTACTCGTGTGCAGCTGGTCAATGGACCTGCAGCCACAAAAGCAATCATAAATTTCCCATTTTCAACAAGAAATATTTCTTAATAAGTATTTTTATCTCTTGGTTCTTATTTTACAAACAATAAACACATCTAACAGTCGATGAAAGACCAAACAGATTCAACAACACACATCTGTCACAGCACATAGGAGGACGATCAAAATGGTCAATGCAGCAGAGGCCGAGGTGTCCTGATTTTCAGTCCCTGGTGGATCAAGCACCAAATGTGCTTCATCCAACATTTCCCACAGTGTTGGGTGATGGAAAGAATGGGAAAACCTCACATTATTGCATCTTTTCCGATGCCGGAGTAGAGCCCGTCAGTGACCCCACACACCCGAGTCACCATCTGTTTGTCGCCCTACCGCAGACACGCACATCCAGACAGAGCAACATCTTTTAACCCAGAGCTGTCAAAATGATTACGCCCATACAGCCAAACACTGGACACTGAGTTATCCACCTCCCCTTAGCTGTCATCCTGGATTCCGCTCTCATTTCTACATTATTATTATTAATATCATGCGGTGGGTCATGTGGGTGTGTGCATGTGACCAACAGGGCTGAAGCTTTACAGCAGCTACTGGATCCATCAGCTTAATATTTTAGTGCACATTTATG
>JAJHUR010135228.1:65313-76819 GCA_027495735.1 Lutjanus campechanus
CGTCAGTGACCCCACACACCCGAGTCACCATCTGTTTGTCGCCCTACCGCAGACACGCACATCCAGACAGAGCAACATCTTTTAACCCAGAGCTGTCAAAATGATTACGCCCATACAGCCAAACACTGGACACTGAGTTATCCACCTCCCCTTAGCTGTCATCCTGGATTCCGCTCTCATTTCTACATTATTATTATTAATATCATGTGGTGGGTCGTGTGGGTGTGTGCATGTGACCAACAGGGCTGAAGCTTTACAGCAGCTACTGGATCCATCAGCTTAATATTTTAGTGCACATTTATGACTGTATGCTCAAGGACCTCTTGTGGATGATTCATAATTTTTGAAAAACCTTGAAAAGCTTATATAAAACTTTTATATAACCTATACCAACTGCTGAGTCCTCATTCATCTTAACCGGCCATTAGGGGCTGCAAGTCATCAACAACTACTCGGCTAAAACAGCTCTTAGCTATTAACAGTGTTGGGGAGTAACTAGTTGCATGTAATTAGATAAATGCGATTGAAATCCATTACAGTTACAGTTATGTAAATTCAGTTACTGATCAAAATCTTGGTGGTGATTACCATTGATTAACGGTATACGTTCAAATTCTTATCAGGTTGCCTGGTGGAGATCTTCACTCTAGTTTGCATTACTTCCCTTTAGGATGCTGTGTTAGCAAAGAATATAATTTGCACAGTACAATTCTATGCTGCGTTAAGGAAGCACTGTGTCCGTAAACTACATGTCCCAGAACGCACCCCGATTTTTCTTATCCATTCACTGACCCCGACAAAGCCACTACATGTGGATCCATGCCAGATAGCGTCTCAACATCATAATATCATTTCCAGCAGTGGCACTCTATCCCAGTGGTTGTGGTTAGATGTCATCATGCCGTTTTTTATATAATTGTGTAATAGTTGTACATTTCAATGACCATTTGCCATTCTTTTTCCTACACTTCTGCTTTCAGATCTAGCTACTAATCATTGTTATTACTAAAACAAATCATCAAATGCAGAGGCAATTATGTAATGTGATAACAAGTGTAAAGATTTATATAGTCTTATTTATACAGACATTTTCAATTGGCCCTTTAAGGGTAAGCATAATGCTGATATGGCCTGGAATTAAACTGAGTTTGACACCCCTGCCTTAATGCAACTACTAATGGCTTAGCATTATACCACATTCATGCAATTTTGGATGGAAAGAATGGAAATAACCTCACATTATTAGAACTTGGGAGCTTTTCATGCATTGTTCCATTGTTGTTAGCCTGTCATAATGGCCTATTAGCCATTATAATTGGTGAGACCAAATGGCTCATTTTCAATTAGCTAAATTGACTCAATTAGAGTTAATAGCAGCTACTTTATGGACATGCTAAAGATTGTGTATAGCTGTCAGAAAGTCTCTGAGTCAAACTACAGTATGAGGCTGATGTGAATGTTTTCCCACTCGACTGCTCATAATTACAGCCTGAATTATACGGGGAGAATGTAAATGACCAAATATCAAAGAGTTCGTAATGCAGGCTTTCTGTTATTAATTTATGGTCTTCAAATGGAAGATGACATGACCCTGGTGACACCACTATGAGATCATCTGGTTTATTTTCTCAGACAGCCAAGCTCCACCAGAGCCACAGAAGACATTATGCAACAGTTTTACAGACAATTGGCCTTCATGTGCAAAATGGATGGAATGCCCCTTTATTCACATCAAAACAGACACGAAACACAAATTTTACGCACAAGTTCACAGGTGGGTTGAAGGAGCCTCTGGAATTCTTCTGTCATGTTCCTCTAGTGTCAAGAAAAACACACCTCTGACAATCTGGAATTTGAAATGTAAATGTCATCACACTTGAATGAATACTCAAACGAGATCAGGACCTAATTTGCGATGCTTAAATTTTCAATCTCAAAGCTCCCGTGAAAAGCCTGTTTTGTTTCCTTTTGCCTCAGGCTGGAGTGAGAAAAAGAAGGAGTGGGGAGAGGAAAAATTTAGCTTCTTGTCATTTTCAAAGTGGAAGAGTCAGAGTGTTTGCTGTGGAAGAGGGGACATGGCTGCTTAGAACCTAATCTTGCAAGTAAATGAGCTTCTCCTCAAAAAATGTGAATTTATGCCAAAAAAACACAGATGTGATGTACATGATTAGCCCTGTGTAAGATGCCGGTTTGTAGATAAGACAGTATTATACCCGGATGAGCTGATAGCAGCGCTCACACATAACTTAGGAAAGTAAACCAGCTCCCATTGCTGTGACAGAAAGGCTCACATTTTCACCGCTGCTGCACTGTTGCTTGACTCCCAGGAGCTGATCAAATCTTTTTGTGCTCTCTCAATTGCCAGAAGGCACTGAGGCAATGAACCGGCAACCGGTGGTTTGAAAAGGCTTGAGTTTTGTGTAACAATATGTCTGCTGAGGTCTATTTTGCAGCATTTTGAGAGGTAATAGGTTTCAGTGGTTGCTGCTGCTGCTGCGCTAATGGGACGCACAGTACATGCAGGAGAGACTCTGGGAAATCTGAGCCCCTCTCAATGGTCTCTGCAGTTCAGGGTTGCAGAATATTACAGACATTCAGAGGTAATTCGCACGTTTGTGGAGCATTTTAGATGTCCACCATCTGTCTGTCTCTCAGAACAGATTTTTCTACAATGAAGACATTCAACTGCCTAAATGTCCAACTTTACATGCTCTGAAGAATATCTACCATGATCAGTCAAGGTTATCATTGGTTTCCAATATGATCTGCCTCAAAATAGTTTTCTAATGTCTTTAGCCTGGGGTTAGAATTGATGGAAGCACGCATGATACAGTAAGAACAGCTGATCTGAGGTGCAGTAAACCACTTTAGCTTCCATAATCACCACTCCTCGTGGTGGATAGATAAACCATTACAACTGGCTTCCTCAAATAGCACTCAGGGGCGTTACATGTCGGCCCTGCATTCACTACATCATTGAGGAAGATCTCATTCCAGCCAAGCACACGACGAGGTCACAGCAGGGACTGGCCTTGGATTGGCCTGGGCCTTACCATGGAGGCATGGGAATTTCAAAGTGACTGTATCTGTGCGTGTATAAAGTACAGGATGTTGCTTTGTCTTAAAACTGTTTGGAAAGATGCTGGTTTTGGTATAAGTCGGTGCCTACCTTCTTGTGCTTTAGCTCTGATGACCTTGAGACCATATTTTTCCCCTTAATTTAGCCAAGTGCTTTGAAAGATACTGACAGTCCACATTTTGCAGGTATTCATTGTCAACATTGGGAATTGTTTCCTACAAAATAAATCTGCTAAAGCAAAGTTTAATTTATTGTAACTGACTGTTTGGAAGTATCACTGGGGCACCAGAGCTCATCTCTGGATGATCTGTAAGATTGCTGATGTTGTGGTATTTAGCCAACATGTCATTCACAAGTTGTCAGATACTGATGTTTTTTCACTGCCTCTTGGCAACAATTACAGATGCGCAGCGTTCCTGTTAGCAGCTGTATGAGATACACTAGGCTTTCAATGTAGTATAAAGAGGTAGAAGGAGGTGAGGTGGATGGATGGCTCAGAAAGACAGGACTTTCACCCAGGAGACCGGGGTTTGTGTCCCATGTGAAAGCCAAACCATTATTAAACTGTCATGTTCAGTGACATGATGTGACAGCATAACGTAATGTAGCCCCAAACATGGTCTTATCTTAAACCTACCACAATAATTTTTGTGCCTAAACCTAGTAAACCTGTATAACTGTATAAAACATGGGTGTAGTCTCTGTGACATCACCAGGAGCCTTTGTGAAGCTCTCAGTGTGGTGGCTCTGGCCATCGCCATCTTGGCAGCGCCTGAATCCGTCTGAGTCCCGCTTAATCTTAAAATGGGAAGCGGTGGAGCGAGGGTGGAGCTGAGGCAGACTGAATACATGGCGGCTGGCCATCTGTGACAGCATCCACCTGTCACTCAAAGCAGCCATGACCTTAATTATGCATAACTTTAGACCCTAAGATTAAATGGGTGAGCTATATAATAACTGCCTATACAGCTTCCATGAACAGGGAAATTATCTGTAAAGACCAAAACCATTTTTTTGTACCAGATGTATGTTATTTTCTGGCATAAAGAAAGACATATCAAACATTTTTAATAGGGGGCCCTTTGTGGACTGACTCACTTTTAGAGCCAGCCTCAAGTGGCTATTTGAGGAACTGGCGTTTGGTTTTTATTTGGCTTTATTTTTCAGCCCTCAAGGTTGCCACTTGGATTTGACTGATTTGAAGCTTGACTAACTTGAGACTTGACTGCCTAAAGAAAAAAAAAAGACAGCAACTCGGAGGCCTTGCATAGTGTATCATCTGTTGCACATTTAATCATAATCTATGCACTGAAGGTTCTTGGTTTCAGCCAATTAAAAACACTGTTCACAACCGTGAAAGGAAACTGTTGTGCCGTGTCGTGTCATTTTAAAGGTCAGCAAAGATAAAAAAAAAATAAAAAAAACAGCTTTAACTGCTACTGTGAAATGATTATAATAACGTGGTTTCACTGGGGACACATACTTGAACAGAACAATAGATTTGTTGGTATTTCTGATATCAGTCAGTCTGCTGAAGACAGTTCATCTTGCCTCCGTCTGTGTCGCTGAGAAGAAGCTGTTGTGAGAAAAATGACAGCCAAGCAAAGGTCAGAGTTGGTATGATTGCACAGCTTGAATGCTTCAGTATCAGTTACAGGTCACGCGCGTCCTGCATCTGGTGTGAATTTAGTCGTTTTCCACCTTCTGTGCTTGGAAAAACCCGGGTGTACGAAATAACAAATATGCTTTACTGAGCAATAACCCACTGAAGCTCTGCAATGAAAACCTGTTTGGTAAAACTCATGCTGTTTGCTTATTTATGAGACTCTTTAAGCATATATTCCTCTAAAGGTCTTTCAGTCATTTTGGTGAGGGTTGACTCTGTCCAAAGTCTAGCTGCAGTAACTACATTTTTGGTGGAAATTGAGTAACTAAAAAAGAACTTTGTGTTGTGTTTTATCTTGTGACAAAGTTTCAAAGATCAGTTTTGCATTGGTTTGAAAAAAAGCAGTTTAAAGATTGCAGTTACTAAAAAATCTGTCCAATGAAAAAACTTTGAAGCCATTTTTTCTCAGTTATACTGTTTGTGTAGTTACTGCAGTTAGGATTTCTGGGGCAGCACTGTACTGTGTTCCCTTTTTCTCTTTACTAATCAAATTTCCTCACAATATTCAGACTTCTCTTCCTGATAAATCCCACAATTTTGCAGCTAACAGAGACTGGCAGTCACTTCTCCGAGTTGCCTTTTGATGCCTCTGAAACTCACATAAAATGGTAATTGTCAGCTCTATTAAAACTGGCACATACTGCTAATTGGTATTTAACTTGATACGACTCGCTTGTGTAGCTGCCTTTGTAATTGTGATTTAAAGTAGTCGCTGCCCGGATGGCTAATAGCGCAGTTGTAAACACTACAAAATGAAAGGCAATATAAGAACAATGTTCAGAGATCAAGGTTCTCTTATTAACACATGTTGCTTCACAGCTGCATGTGAAGTCAGGACCACCTTCATATTGACTTTCATATCAAATTCAGTGTAGTTTTAACCTACATATCTTGTCAAAGGAGGAACACTCTGCACCCACTCAGCGTGGTGCCAACATAAAGAGCTGCACGCTGAGCTTTCTCACGTTGCATGCCAACTACAGAGGGCAAAAAATCTTTACTGCTGAGATCCACAGAAGCTGATGAAACTCATTGTCTCATTATATAACATTATTCTTTCATTAAATTCTATTTTTAACCGTGTAATTTAAAAATAATTCCCTGTAGCATCTGACGACTTAAATGTGAACAAACATTGTTTGGCTTAACAATTTCTCCTGTGGGCTGAGCCAAAACCAAACACTTATTGCCTTAATGTTGTTTTGTAGTTGCTGTAATTACCAGTTTCATACATAAACAGCATTCATATCTTGTGATTATAACTTGGAAACCTGGCACTAAATTATATAGACGTGCCTAAAAAACACATCTCTGACACAGAGAGTCCCGCCTCCATCCTGCCCCAACCCAGCCCTATTTTTCAGAATTATGTAGGGGGTATTATTAAACTCAGACCTGGGGGTGAAGTTAAACAGTCTCATGAAATTTGCCATCTCGTCTTGAATTATCTGATGATGTGATTGTCTGCATTTTGTAAAATTGAGGATCTTTCTCATTTCTCCCATCAATCTCATATGATACAAAGACATACTGAACGTACATGTTGCTTCCACTATTTGCATATAAATTAACATCCTTTAAATTGACAGGCCATGATCTGAATTGAATTTAATGCACACAAATACAATTAAAAACAAACAATGAGTCACTTCTGGATCAGTTCACTACTGCCTGCAAGAATGAAACTCATAATCTACGTGGGCTGCAACTGTTTTTTAGTTTCCCTGATGTTGGTGTGGCTCACATGACTGCCTGCTGTAGGTGGTTTCCTTTAATCCTCGGTGTAGGCTTGTATTTTTGGTTTTTATCTTTCGGGAAGTGCTTTGAAGCAAGTGAGGTGCCGCTGAAAAAGCTGCAGGTTTTGTGCTGTTCTCTATTCTTGAGGACCACATTGTGTGAAATAATACTATGGGTCACCTCTCAGGAAGTGTGAGGATTTAAAAAAAACAAGGTTAAGCCTCTGAGGCTCTGTGGATTCCTCCACATCCCCCTGTTAGATCATGGCATCACTTCACAGATTTTATGATGTTTTTATTTATTTATTTTCCTAATTTCGGAAGTTACAAAGGAATCCAGTCACGCATGCACCCACACAGAATCACATCTGACCCCACAACACCACCCTGCTGATAGCTGTTGCCGTTCTGATCCGACTCCTAATATAATGATGCCACAGGATACACATTGCCGGGCTGCTGCCGGCAGACACGCGGGTCATGATGCAGAATTAATGACTCTGTGGTGTGGCAAGCGGTTTCTCCTGGGACGTTTTATTTTCTAACACAGAGAGCTCGGTGCAACACTGTGGCTTCACATTTCCCTGTGGTCGTTTGTCTCTAAACCTCAGCTACACATGCACTCAGTTATTTTACCCTCCCGGCCTCGTGTAGCTTAGAAAGACCAGAGCATATTTTACTGATTACAGACTAACAGGTATTCATTACACATTGTCGATTTAATTTTCAGTTATTTTAGCCTCTAAAATACCCTGGGGCAGGAGAAGGTTATTCCAGTAAATACCTGTCTTCATTCGAGAAGATCAGCTGCTGCACACATGCTCCTACCCCTACAAACACAGTATGTCCCCACAATGTTGTGATTGTGGCGTATCGTTTGTGACAACATTACAGTTACAATTTTACTATTAGCTACATTGCTGCTGCATTGTTATTCAGCGACACAAGTTGTATTTTTGCGGCATCTGTTCAACTGCATGACGTTTCCTGTGCTTTATTTAATGATGTTAACGTTGCTAAAACATAAAGTGGTGGAAATGTTAGGACAACATAACAGCAATGCTTAAAATAACATAACATAGCATGTTGTAAAAGTTATGATGCAACCATGTTGCTGCAACAATTCTGTGTTAGTAGGTACAGTAGCTGGTCAAAGCTAAAAACTAGTAGTCCCATAGCACACGGATCATTAAATACACCTACACAACTGCTGTGTTTAGCAGTGGGTACATACAGTTTATGACATATGTTTTTGAAAGCTAAGATTCTTGTGTTTTTATTGATGTGAACATTGTCAAGCAAACATTTACAAAATTCAGGCAGCTCACCTTTGAAGCCTCATATTACTCCACTGATCACTAAAATAATTAGTCCAAAACTTACTGTTTCAGTATGTTTTAACAACATACTGTTGTTACATATCCACAAACCGTCATGTGTGAGGGTTGAGCCAACTAATGAAACAAAGAGTGGACCCAAAATGCAGACAGGAACAAAGGAGGCGGAGTTCTAATGGTGATTTAACACAAAATAAAAGGTGGCACAGGCTACTTCACAGCAGTAGTGGTCCATAAAAACAGCAAAAAATCCAAACTGGTGAAGATCCAAAAAACACAGAAGGAACACAGAAATCCACAGACACAAGGAAAATACTCACAGGACTCAACCATGAAGAACACACGAACTGACAAAGACTGAAAGAAACACAGGGACTAAATAGACAGAAAACTAATGAGACACAGGTGGGCAAACAACGACAGGTGAACAAAATCAATCATCAAAAAGAGCAGGAAAAGAATAAAGACAGGAAGTAAAGACAACAAAGACACACAAGGGAAAACCAAGACTACAAAATAAAACAGGAAGTGACTAAGAAAACTCCAAACCATGACAGTAAAAGACAGGAAGTAAAAACAACAAAGACACAGAAGGGAAAACCAATACTACAAAATAAAACAGGAAGTGACTAAGAAAACTCCAAACCATGACACAAACTGCTGTTGCATCATTTCAAATTGCCTAATCTTCCAATTATTGTCTATCTTAACTCAAGTTAGCATGTAGATATTAGCAATATCGTGCTATCAAAATGGCAGCTGCACTCTGACCTTTCCATTGACACTTCACTTGAGCCAATTGGAGCTTCCACGTCCAGTCTACAGTCTACAATAGCCAACAAGAGTCTGTGGTGAAAGGAAGTGTCTGTCTCTCTTCTCTTGTGTAAAGACCAAGCCAACTGGAACAGATTGTGCTGATGACTGGCGCTTCGTATAGCCAATGAAATCCTAAAAATTGCCATGTTTTTTGCAGTTTCTATGTGCTAGAGCCTGTTGTTTGCTATTAGTTGCTTTTTATATGAACTGTTTTTCCACCGAAGCATGCCTTTGCATGACTAGCATAGTATTGACTGAAAGTACAGTTAAGTTTCGAGAGGGGAAAAAAGTGGGTTTTGGGGGTCTCAAAATGCCCTTTTTGGGGGAAAACGCCAAGACATACCCTTAGAGGAACATGTAAATATTCATTTTCTACAAACTTCAGAGTGTTACCTTTCAAAAGAGATAAAAACCATGCATGTACTCCAAATGGTTCAAGAACAACTTTCGATTTACTCTGGGCATGTCTGGAATAGGTGTTTTAGGCTAATATTACATGAATTCACTGTGGTTAACAACAGACCCTTTCCACAATGCGACCATTTTTTGATCTTCTGAAAAACTGATACTTTCACTGTTGGGAAATCATTTTGAATCCAGAGACGACCAAAACGAGGTCCTAAAGATCTGCTAATTTGACATTAATCATGAACACGGACTCTCGGACACAGCGAGCTGGAGGACTGCTTTCCTCCACCCACACCTCCCTCAGCTGCATTGTTGGATCTGGAGGTGCAAGATGAGAGAGAAGAGTGTGGGTTTGACATCAACCACGCTCTTTTGGAAATGTAAACAAAGTTTTTGCCAGCTGACATCCGAACACACACCTCTAACCCATGATATCGTTCCACATGCTACAGTACTACCACCCACACCCACATGCCAACAACATCAATGTGGTTTCATGAAAAATGCAGGACAAGTAATCAGACATTCTAAGATTTTAATATATAAAAAGTTATTTTTTGTGACATTTATTGAATTAAATATCTATTATGCCCACTGAGCTAAAATTAGCACAATCTAGAATATAGCTCTGCAATAAATCCTACATTTATACCTTAAATACAAGAATATTAAATAGAAATACTTAAAAAGTTGTTTGAGTATAGATTAAAAGGCTGTTCTGTAATTAGCTTCCAGTAATTAAATCAACCTTTTTCCTTTGTTTTGTTGTCCACTGATTTCAATTTAAATATAAAGTAACTGCAACATTTTCATGTAAATTCATCATCATCATCATTATCATCATCATCTTCATTGGTACCAATTCATAAGGACCCCAACCCTCAGGCACACTGATTATTATTGGAAAATGTCAAGCAAAGCTTTGTCTGAAAACACAATGAGCTGCTTGACTTGGCTCAAATCACATTAACTTAGTGGGGAAAGCTTTGATTAGGAAGCCATAAAATTAAATTTTAATGAAGTAAATGGAATTATTTTTGCCTGTCGTGGATTCCTGAGCAGTAGGGCTATTCATAGCATGCACCTGAGACTTCCTCCTGGCTGAAAACTGCGGCTGGAAAATTAATGTGGAAATGTAAGAAAGCAACACAAACAGCAAGAAGCAGAATTTCTGCCTTGCAGTTACACGCCTCTGCCAACCAGTCAAGTAGCCTTTTACATCCATGTCTGCCCAGACTCGTATAATATACAGAATGTACTGAAGACTTTGAAGGAATTTGTTAAAAAATATTCAAGCATATTTCAGTCAGAAAACTCATGTTTTAGGATGTTTAGTGCAGCAGCAGAACATAGTTAGAATTTGGTGTCTAAGCTCCGACCTCATCACTTCTCACAGATTATGTTTGCATAGAGATATTGAGGAGTGATGAACACGTATCTTGGACCCCCTGCCGGAGCTTACAGGTGGATGCTGGGGTGCTGGTGGGGCTGAATGAGCAGGCAGTGATGCTGATGCAAAGCAGCAATGGCCTTGACATGCAGAGGGAGGGATGGGAGGTTTTAGCAGCTTAAAAAGACCACCTGATTGGAATGGTGCATTTGGCATGTACTACAGAGAGTGGGCAAGTTATATACTGACATATATATATCACGTTTACAAGAATTATTCATCAAACTCGATTCCCCTCATTATGCATCTTGTGTCTTAAGGGGGTTTATTATGCTTAAACATGCTTGTTGAGACCCTGGTGTCAGATTTAAGTATGTTAATCGAATTTTATTCAGCAGAGCCCATGAGCATGCAAGATGAAGCATCACTGCAGACAATATCTGCATCTTTATTTTATTAAAAACACAAACCCGAAACAATGATCGGCCTTCCCGGCGTCCCTCAGCATCAGTGCACAAATTGACTAGTAATTCTCCTGTTCAGTGATCGCGCCCTGACCCCGACTGATGCTACGCTAACAGTTGTATACAGCTGACCAGCTCTCATCCACTGATCAATGATAGTGTGATACGGTGTGTGATGTCCGGTGCTCGCTTCACACCAAACTTTGCGATTGATGCTCACAATCATGACACTGGCTCTCCTTCTGCCTGAGCTGCTGCAGGCCTTATAGATTTATCTGCGCTTCACAGTGGGAGAGAGGAGAAGGTTGTGAATAACCCACAGCAGCTGGAGGCTTTTATACCGTGTTTTTTTGTTGTTGTTGTTTTGAAGTTGTGGCACATGGTCTCTGTGAGCAGATGCTGTTATCCCGCAGGCCTCCTCACTTTTTTGGCATGTTGTTGACTTGTTTTATTTATTTATTTATTTATTTATTCATTTGTAGGCTTCCTAAAATTCAAAGAAATACAAAACATTACAAAGACAGTGACGGGAAAACCCTTAGATGCATGCAGACAGCTTACTTCCCAAAATATGCTGCTATATGGATCAGTTTGGATAGTTATATAATTG
>JAJHUR010135228.1:76839-87901 GCA_027495735.1 Lutjanus campechanus
TAAAAAGTTATTTTTTGTGACATTTATTGAATTAAATATCTATTATGCCCACTGAGCTAAAATTAGCACAATCTAGAATATAGCTCTGCAATAAATCCTACATTTATACCTTAAATACAAGAATATTAAATAGAAATACTTAAAAAGTTGTTTGAGTATAGATTAAAAGGCTGTTCTGTAATTAGCTTCCAGTAATTAAATCAACCTTTTTCCTTTGTTTTGTTGTCCACTGATTTCAATTTAAATATAAAGTAATTGCAACATTTTCATGTAAATTCATCATCATCATCATTATCATCATCATCTTCATTGGTACCAATTCATAAGGACCCCAACCCTCAGGCACACTGATTATTATTGGAAAATGTCAAGCAAAGCTTTGTCTGAAAACACAATGAGCTGCTTGACTTGGCTCAAATCACATTAACTTAGTGGGGAAAGCTTTGATTAGGAAGCCATAAAATTAAATTTTAATGAAGTAAATGGAATTATTTTTGCCTGTCGTGGATTCCTGAGCAGTAGGGCTATTCATAGCATGCACCTGAGACTTCCTCCTGGCTGAAAACTGCGGCTGGAAAATTAATGTGGAAATGTAAGAAAGCAACACAAACAGCAAGAAGCAGAATTTCTGCCTTGCAGTTAAACACCTCTGCCAACCAGTCAAGTAGCCTTTTACATCCATGTCTGCCCAGACTCGTATAATATACAGAATGTACTGAAGACTTTGAAGGAATTTGTTAAAAATATTCAAGCATATTTCAGTCAGAAAACTCGTGTTTTACAATGTTTATTGCAGCAGCAGAACATAGTTGGAATTTGGCGTCTAAGCTCGGACCTCATCACTTCTCACAGATTATGTTTGCATAGAGATATTAAGGAGTGATGAACACGTATCTTGGACCCCCTGCCGGAGCTTACAGGTGGATGCTGGGGTGCTGGTGGGGCTGAATGAGCAGGCAGTGATGCTGATGCAAAGCAGCAATGGCCTTGACATGCAGAGGGAGGGATGGGAGGTTTTAGCAGCTTAAAAAGACCACCTGATTGGAATGGTGCATTTGGCATGTACTACAGAGAGTGGGCAAGTTATATACTGACATATATATATCACGTTTACAAGAATTATTCATCAAACTCGATTCCCCTCATTATGCATCTTGTGTCTTAAGGGGGTTTATTATGCTTAAACATGCTTGTTGAGACCCTGGTGTCAGATTTAAGTATGTTAATCGAATTTTATTCAGCAGAGCCCACGAGCATGCAAGATGAAGCATCACTGCAGACAATATCTGCATCTTTATTTTATTAAAAACACAAACCCGAAACAATGATCGGCCTTCCCGGCGTCCCTCAGCATCAGTGCACAAATTGACTAGTAATTCTCCTGTTCAGTGATCACTGACCCTGACTGATGCTACGCTAACAGTTGTATACAGCTGACCAGCTCTCATCCACTGATCAATGATAGTGTGATACGGTGTGTGATGTCCGGTGCTCGCTTCACACCAAACTTTGCGATTGATGCTCACAATCATGACACCGGCTCTCCTTCTGCCTGAGCTGCTGCAGGCCTTATAGATTTATCTGCGCTTCACAGTGGGAGAGAGGAGAAGGTTGTGAATAACCCACAGCAGCTGGAGGCTTTTATACCGTGTTTTTTTGTTGTTGTTGTTTTGAAGTTGTGGCACATGGTCTCTGTGAGCAGATGCTGTTATCCCGCAGGCCTCCTCACTTTTTTGGCATGTTGTTGACTTGTTTTATTTATTTATTTATTTATTTATTCATTTGTAGGCTTCCTAAAATTCAAAGAAATACAAAACATTACAAAGACAGTGACGGGAAAACCCTTAGATGCATGCAGACAGCTTACTTCCCAAAATATGCTGCTATATGGATCAGTTTGGATAGTTATATAATTGACATATTTAAGGGCAGGCTCACAGGCAAAGGCCAATGCAAATTTAATCAATGCAATGACTTGTGTGTCTCAAAACTACTGTTATTAATTTCTATAGATTCTTCACAATAAAAGTCCCCCGTTGTTTTGTTATAAAAACTTTTGTTAAGAAGCTGCCAAAGCAGGAAATGTTGTTTTCATCAGCAGTAACTTAACATGAAAGTCAACATGAAACAGTAAAATAGAGTACACTCATTAAGTATTTGTACTTCCCGCCCCTGGTAGGTCTCCACCAGGCAACAGATGGTGAAGCACCTCCTGCAATGCTGCTGCCGCAACTGATACAACCAGTGAAGATTTGCAAGTTTGAAGATAGTCACAGTTTTCTTGGTATGGTATTGTAAGCGAGCATTTTGTCACATTTATAACAAACATACAAAAAAAGGTTCAAAATTAAGCAAGTTACAGTAAGTTTTGTAATGAAGACTGTAACCATGCAAATGCGGTGATACAGTAATTAGGTGCAGTCAAGATGGTGGCAAAGATAACAAAAGCTGGGATTTATTATTTTTATCGTATCATGCCTAAATTGATGTAAATTGAGTATGGACGTAATCTGCAGTTTAAGAGGAAACAAAAAACATTTGAGTCACAACAAAGGCCAGAATGTGGCCTGCAAATTATTAGATAAGGGTTGTTTTTAGCCTAGCAGCTGTCAGTCAGCCAATACTGGTGGAATAAGAGTGGAGTCAGCAGTCCAGAGATAAACATTGCCAATCTTGACTGAGTCAAAAACAAAAAACAAAACAACAGAAGCCCTACAATATACTACATTAAAAATACATATATACTAGTTTTATTGACCATTTATCCCATGCAGACTATTAGAGCTGCAACAATTGACAAAACAACAAAAAACAAAAAGCAAAATGATTCATTGATTCATCTACCAGTGGACTGACACAAAACCTAAGATGGTTCCGGCTTTTCAAAATGTGAAAATGTTTGGCTTGTCCTTCTTTTGCATCATAGTAAACTGATTATCTTTGGTTTAAAGTATACATAATTTGTGGTAAACAGATGGTATGGTGCTTCAGAAATGCAGCTCTCGCCTCTGCCTCTCAGGGTCGACGTTGTAATTCAGCAGGAGTCCGTCACATTTTCACTGAATGTTTGTTTTCCGCCTCTGTGATCAAACTTTAAGTGAAGTGCTAAAGCGTATTCTTTCAACACTTTTCATGCTGCTGTTGATCTCTGACAGCGATGAAAATTTAACATCTACATATGGGCTTTAACCCAAGTGCGCAGTAGCCCATAGCTACACTCTGATGTTCAGAATACTTCAGAGATCTCCTGAAGAATCCAGAGACGTGCTTCACCTGCATGATTCTGCAGCCCAAAGGTCTAACTGTTTCTTTTTGTTTGTCCTCATTTAAACCATGCAACTCTTGATTTTGCACTTTAAGTGTTAAAATACAAATTCTAAAATCACCAGCTTTGGCTTCAGCATCATTTTAGAAATGATCCCCATTCAAGTGGTTGTTAATGCTCCAAATTGAGCATAGATGCTTTCAATGTTATGTTTTTTGTAGAACTTGATTTGACTCCACCTGTGACCAATTACAGTGATTGGGCGTGATTAAGAAAGCCAGCCTCCTGTCTGTATCAGGTCCCAGAGTGCACGACACATTAGAGAAAACAATGAAGAGTGCAATTCAGCAAACTCTCTGTAGTCTATTTAGATACAAGTATGTTTCAGCATAGAGGGAGAAAAACGGTCTAAAATACCAAAGCTTTGGAAGCTCCCTGTGGCTGAGTGCACATATAAGAGGTTGGAAGGCACCAAAACTCTTTCTAGAGACCAAACAGCTTTTCAAACCGAGCTTCAGTTCTTCAAAAGGACCACCACCGTCTCTGCAAGTCTCTGTAAGTGCAATGGCTGGGAAGAAGCCGTTGCTGGGCAAAAAAAGAAAAAGGCCCACAAACCAAATTTTGTAAATCGCATTGAAATGACTCTGAGGTCCCATGATCTAACGGAACAATACACTGAATTTTTTACATCTGAATGCCAAATGGAAAGGCAGTGTTGTTAAGCTTGGCCTTGGCAGCCGCGTGCAGTTGGGGCTCTTCTCAGTGGCCAAGAAGACGAGGGAATGACAATCCAATTCAGGAAAGAACTTGGGGGAGGAAAAATCCTGCATTCAACCTCTGCCTGCTGAAACGATTAACATATTATTGTGACAAAAATAAGTGGAAGCGCACAGTCAAGACAACAATGAAGCGGCTTTGAGATTCGTCTCAGAGTATCCTGGAGAGGACAAACCAAAACCTTGACCGAATCTCCCTTTCCCTTTCACCGCACCGATCCAATTGATATTCAAGGAAGGAAGTGGAGGAAAAGCAGCCTTAATTCAGGTGTGTTGGGTGGATGGTTCATTTCTATGTTTTTGTTTATTATGCTGCTCATAAGCTTCTATTTCTAAACTTATTCTCTTTTTCTCTTGGCATCAGAACACACGACTTATTATTAAATACAAAGATAAAGAATAGATGTATAGATTTAAGTATTTTAATAAAAGTGATTATGTACTGTTTTCATTGTCATAAATTCAACATTTTAATTTACATTTTTAAACCATTTTAAATCATGTTGTTTTCAGTTTCCACTCAAAGTAAAACCAATACTCCTATTGGCAGGCTGGGCTATGACAGTGTAGGTACCCCAGGGGCAGTTCTAATAGGGGGAAAAAATACTGTAACTGTAACCGCAATACTAAGTTTGAACAAACCCCCCCACACCCCCAACCACAAGAGTCTAGAATAATAAAATGATCACTTTCTTGCGATGATATGGCTGCTGACAACGTGATACTGAAACCATCACTAATAATGTCCCCAGCATCAGTGTAGCATATCCAGTGCTCCGTGGTCAGGTTAGCAATAAAAAACATGCAACATTTGGGTAGACTTTCAGAATAAAAGCTAAAAACCTGCTTGGGTAGGATAAGGAAAAAGATCACAGTTTGAATTAAAATAACATGCTAGTTATGGTCAAATGTATGCAATGTAATGTTATGTAGTGCTTAAAGAACTGACACAACACCTATTTCCCTGGCTGAAAGTCCTGTGCATGTTTGACCTGTCCATCCACCCCACCTTTTCCATATGTGGACTGTCTCTTTCCCTCCATTATTTCCCTAAATAAATGATGCCACAGAAGTACCTAGAATCATCATAAGTTGAAGCTCTGGGAGGGAGAACAGGCGGGCAGTTTGCGCTATCGTGTGTTAATAGGAAAAGTCTTGCGGGAGGCTACAAAATAACTTTATCTTTCTTTTCCCAAACGTTTCCACATATTCTTCTGTTGCCTGTCTGATCTCGTACTTTCAGTTTTTAAAGCAGAGCCTCTTTTGCATCTCAAGCTATGAGACTCTTACAACAGTGATAATGAATCTCTGCAGTGACTAACCATTATTGTTTCCCTCATTCAAGGTTATTTCATTCCATGGCATGCTAATAAGAATAGGATAGATGACTAATTTAAAAAACACCAGAATACTCAAAGTTCTTGGTAATCGGATCTGCTATGGTCATTGTGTAACACAATACAGTCATGTGAAGAAAGCTCTTTCTAGATAGAAAGGTATTTTTTAAAGAAGGTTTCTGACTTTTCCACTAATTGCCTGGCTGAATTGTGCGTGCTGAAGAATAAAATGTATCATCCGCATTAGCTAGCTTTTATGTTCTAATCTGTTAGATCTATTCAATTCCTGGTACAAAAGATTTTCTTGATTATTACAAGATTTTTGTTTGGCTTCGAGTGTGCCAGAGAGCTTAATACTCCTCCGTCTCCTAAAATAGGTGGATATTATTGTTCCAGTCCTTTTCTCGCAGAAACAAATAGTTTTAAAGTTGAAGAGAAAAACACTGCTTCATTATCAGCTCACCCTTTAGTGAGCCACGGATCGATGTTTGCAGGGGATTGAAGCTGTGTTTGCTGTGTCAGTGTTCATGTTTGTTGTTGTTCATACCAGCCAGGGGATTGGAAGGAGGTTAAAAAATGGTGTGGTCGTGCTTTTATCTCCTTTTGTGCAATCTTTACCTATCTGAAGGCTAATGGCAGCTTAGACCAAAAGAATATTATTTTTACCTATTACCTGATGCATATCTGGTGTTTTTCAAAGCCGGTTTACAGCAAAAACATTTGTTTTCCTTAAATGTAGACCAGCTGTTTGTGTCTTTTTCATGTTTACTTACTCTCATAGATAGATATGCATTCAACAGAGAGAGTTAAAAGCAGCAATTGTGATTTCAACATAAAGTCCTGACATATGAAGTTGAAGGGGAGGTCATGGGTTGTGAGAAAAAGAATCCCAGACTCTCTCTTGATATTCTCTCTCGGCTCCTCCAAAGAGCACGTATCATTTAGCGATGATATTTTTTCTAATTGCAAAATCATGATTCACTCATTTAAAGTTAAACACTCCAGTCAAATGACCTCATTAAATGGTTTAAATGACCCGAATGATCTCAAGAGGTGTGAAAACAACCTGATTATATTAGTTGGGTCAAATCCCAATTTAAAACCTGTTAAATCTGTTACAATAAATCTGAGATCTCACTGCACATGTTTAGGCTTTTATTTTTTTGTTTTTCACAGCATTTTGGCCCTCAAACCTTAAAGTCAAAACTGATATCACATGTGTTACGCTATATGTCACTTAGAAGCCAGTATGTCATCCAACAATGACAAAAGGTGTTTTGTTGGTATTTTCAGGTGTTTTAAATTGTATTTCAGAGTTTGCCTTTTTTCTGGAAAACAAGTAAAAACTGCTGATGACTCATCCTGCACTTAAAGGCATTTACAAAATTTCCATTCAGTGAAACACGTTCTCGCTTCTGACACCAATGGAGCATGGAGGGGAAAAATACATCCATTCACTGAACAAAAACACAACTTTATAACTTTTAACTGATAAGACTAAGAGCGTAAGAACAGGCAGGGCCCAGGAAAAACAAAGCAAAATCCAAACGCAGCAGGAAAGTGCTTAGATGCTTGAGACACGGTTCAAAGATGAACTGGCAATGACATGAAGGAAACACGCGCGCGAAATACACTAGGGGGTGAAGGCTAATGGGGAGCAAAGACACAGAAACGAGAGGGGAGGCAAGAAATTCAAAATCAAACAGGAAACAGAGCAGGAAGAGCAGGAGCAGGGAGACAAACTGATTGTGCAGTGTGTTGGCTCTGTAGCAGCTGCCCTTTTCTGACTGCCAAGAAAAGTCTGTTTACGTTGGTGGAAATTGTATGTACTGTATAGCGTCGACTCCTTGTAGGTCTCTATAAGTGTGTGGTCCCAGGTTAGCAAGCAAAACAAAGGGGTTTCTCACGGTGAATGCTTCGCAGTTGAAGTCCTCTTGTACCACGAGTCAACAAGCAGTAGTTCTCTTTTAACCATGATGGTGATATTTCCTAACAGTACACCTAAACATGCTTTACCCAGTGATGTTGCTAGATATATGTCCTGCATCTCGGACGCGTTAAAATCTGAAATGACGCAGTTAACTCACTATCAACACATCCAGTGTACACACCTATTTGTCCCCTGACATTGTGATTATTACTGTAAATCCACGTTGAAGTCTCAGAAATAAACAAAAGAATTAGATCAATTATTGCTACATGCTACTGCAGAAATCTCATATCTCATTTTCCCCATATTATCATTAAAAAGAAAATATTTTAAAATGATTTTAAAAGATTTTTAAAAACTTACACTCACTCACTCTCACTCAGACCCACTCAAATGACCACCTGTGGGTCCCAGAGACTCACTACACTGTAAACCTACCAACATCACTCTGATACCTGAAACAGTGTGCTTCCTGTTTTTATGTGACTGGGTGCAAGAACGAGGCTAATTCACAAGCCGCAGCTCAGCGCGTTCAAAGACCCCCATCCCATCATTAAGACTTTGCCAGTGTTATACTTTTTGTTGGCAGCGTTCAATAATTCACACAAGTTTGCTCCTTAACTCTTTGTAGCCTCTAGGCATGAAGTCGATACTTTGAGACATTTCATGACTTTTTGTTACATCATTAAATTCAGTGCTGGCTGTCAGACAAACAGCTAATACTGTCTGAGTATTTTTGAGGTGGAGACGATGGGGGTGGGAGGGGGATGGAGGAAAAAGATGGCATACTGTGCTTTGAGTTTCATCAGCCATTCTCAAAACACAGTGTTTGTTAAGATGCATATTTGTCATGCGGGAAATAAATATGCAGTGACTAAGCAGGGACATTTTTTCCTACTTTTTCACCCTACTTTAGGTTTCCATTCTTTTTTTTCCTCTCTACATAGCCCAGCATTTCTCTTCCGGTCCGCAAATAGGCATAATGAATAATTTAATCCCCATAGGTCTGTATCATGGGGAGGAAAATATATTTAGTATCTGATGGATATTAATGTTAATAGTCCTAAGCGTATTTGAATCCAATACAGTTGGTGACAATGCAATCTCCCTCAAATTTATTACACACCCATGCACCACACAAATACGTGCTCTTTTTTTTTTTCGCTGCCTAAAATCAGCAGCATGCTCATTCAGTAATCTGCAGCATATTGGTTTGTGACAAATGGCTCACTCGCAGTCAAAGGAGGAATGGAAAACATTTGTAAACAGCCAGTAGCATTCTTCAGCATTTATTACCGAGACATTAATCTTGATCCATGTAAGCAGAGACATTGTAATCCTTATGATTTTGTTTAAGTTGTAACATAAAACCCCTGAATTTAAGTGATTTTGGACTTGACTTGTTAGCTATAAACCGGAGCATCTGGTCCATCCTCTTAAAGCACATCAAGTGTAGATGGTTTTTACTGTGTCAGAGAGGTCCTGATTTAACTCTATGGTAACGCATGAAGCCACAGTTTGTAGTTCTATTAGCTTTAGTTCTATTAGTTCTATTGCGTTAAGTGTTGCTCTGTCTTGTGTTCAACCCGAACATATGATTTAATAAGTCAATCATTCTTGAGAATTGTGACAAAACAGTATTTTGAGAGGATTTAGATTTTTTACTTCTCAATTATGCTGGGAAAATACATTTTATTTCATTATTTATTTCATTCTGTTGTTATTTGTTGCAACATCGTCTGAAAAAACATAATTAAAAACAAAGATGATCACAAAAACACGTTTTGGTAGAAATATTTTTAAAGTCTTTTTTTTTTTTTGGTAGGACATGATAGGTCCCAATTCTCAAGAATGGGTAAAATAAAATATATGCACCTTAATGTAATGAAAAATATATTTTCAAAAAAAATATTTCCTACATTATCTGATTTCAGATAACAATAAACATAAATTGGGGAATTTAAGCAGATCACCACACACAGCAGGATGGTAATGGTGATTTCCTGTTGGAAAAGGCTGTCTGGTAGCAAAGTAAAAAGGTGAAAATATAAAGTAAATATTTAGCATACACTTAAAGCGATATTCTACCCCTAGATGATAATCCACTCAATATGTTCTCACCCCTATGCTGATGTGAGGATGGGTGAAGATCTTCAGTTCACAAAACAATCCTGGAGTTTCAGCAGAAAACAGGGTTGCAGCCAAATCCAGTACAATGGCAGTGAATGGAGACCAGGGATAAAATGTTAAAAAAAAAGAACACAAAACAAACACAAAATGTCTCCATCCTGCTCGTGTGGTGTAATCCAACTGTCCATGAGCCGTGACATTAAACTTTAACCACAAAAGACGCCATTTACACCATGTTTTTAGCAGAAATGTCAACTGTAGCCTCCCAGGTAGCATGTAAACATGGCATCGATGTATGGTGAGACTTCGTATATCTCGCGATATTTTCAGACGTGCGTCCATTAAGAGATATACGAAGACCTTTTTGAGGTGGCTGAAATACATGTTGCTGCTGACCCTGTCCACAGCAGTACATTGCTTAGCTTCCTACATCACCACTCTTCCTGCTGCTTCTCCAAACTGGGGTCATACCAACCGCCATCAGGTAATACAATGACTGTTAACACAGTAAGTACCTCACAGTGCCCCACTTCAAAAAATCTGAACTATCCCTTTAACATGATGTATTGTGTTTTGAGACAGATTGTTGGAACAAAACACAATGCAGCAATGGAATACCAGTTTAGGAGAGAAAAGCTAGTTTGATCTGAGAGACGGGACAGAGGATTACTGAAAAATGTATGATGTTTTCATTGATATAATTTTCATGCCGAGTGAAGGATGAGGTGCCCATTAAAGAGTCACTTTTTCCAAAAAGCTACGCCGTGTTCCATGTTCCATCATGCATATTAATCAAAGGCAAGTTTGAAAAGTTACAAAACGGAAAGTGGGAAAAAAAGAAAAGAAAGAAAAAGTCAGTAAGCAGAATTAAAAAACACTTCATGTCTGTGTGCTGTTGATGGACGTTATTGTCAGTGCACAAAGGAAATGGATCACAGCGGCAAAAGAAAAAATCGTAAATGAAAGATCTTGGTAAAGAAAAAAATATTAAAAGACATTTTACCGCTTTGTTTCTTTGTGTAGTTTAATTGGCAGAAGCATGACAAAGATGATGACAGACTTATTGTATCCTGCAAAAACAGTGCATTTGAAAGATTAGTACATTATTACTTAGTATGACAGAGTTGGTGTCTATTTCATTGGGTTGTTCATTAAAATAGGCACAATATTTATGCCCGGGCCACGCTCCAATCAACACTGTGCTAGCATTCATATACAGTACACATAAAACTGAAACAAACATCATACAACATCAATAGCTGTACTAATAAGTTACATAAATAAGCTCCATAACAACTGTCAACAGTTAAAGTGGATCAAATGAGCCAAGGCTGGTCTGAGGCAAACATGAGTGACCCATCTACCCTCTGCAGTGTAATAGTCTGTAAACTCATCTGTAAAGAGTAAAAACATTGCGGTGTTATAATAATTTTATTTTGCCAAACAAGGGCTGAAGTTTAGCTTTTCATTAAGCTCATGTAGTTCCATTTTAGCTTGATGTAAAACATTGTCTGAAGCGAGGCAGCCGAGCTAAAGAGTTTCTGTTTGTGTTGACTTGCCATCACAATATTCATATTACTAGTTCTGATAGATGTTCTTTGTCCCTCTCTTTCAAACCAAGTAC
>JAJHUR010135228.1:87921-102563 GCA_027495735.1 Lutjanus campechanus
CCAATACAGTTGGTGACAATGCAATCTCCCTCAAATTTATTACACACCCATGCACCACACAAATACGTTCTCTTTTTTTTTTTCTTTTTTTTTTTTTGCTGCCTAAAATCAGCAGCATGCTCATTCAGTAATCTGCAGCATATTGGTTTGTGACAAATGGCTCACTCGCAGTCAAAGGAGGAATGGAAAACATTTGTAAACAGCCAGTAGCATTCTTCAGCATTTATTACCGAGACATTAATCTTGATCCATGTAAGCAGAGACATTGTAATCCTTATGATTTTGTTTAAGTTGTAACATAAAACCCCTGAATTTAAGTGATTTTGGACTTGACTTGTTAGCTATAAACCGGAGCATCTGGTCCATCCTCTTAAAGCACATCAAGTGTAGATGGTTTTTACTGTGTCAGGGAGGTCCTGATTTAACTCTATGGTAACGCATGAAGCCACAGTTTGTAGTTCCATTAGTTCTATTGCGTTAAGTGTTGCTCTGTCTTGTGTTCAACCCGAACATATGATTTAATAAGTCAATCATTCTTGAGAATTGTGACAAAACCGTATTTTGAGAGGATTTTGATTTTTTACTTCTCAATTATGCTGGGAAAATACATTTTATTTCATTATTTATTTTATTCTGTTGTTATTTGTTGCAACATCGTCTGAAAAAACATAATTAAAAACAAAGATGATCACAATAACACATTTTTAAATTGTGTGAAGTTGTGAATTCCTGTCTGGGTCAAGGGTTTTTGCGGAACAGAGTAAGTTTAGAGAGAGAACAGAGTAACTTAAAGCAGCAAACCTAAACATAATAAACTGCAAATATTCCATGTATTTACAGTATATATGTTAACTGGAATGAGAGTGTTGGTAGAAATATTTTTAAAGGCTTTTTTTTGGTAGGACATGATACGCCGATTCTCAAGAATGGATAAAATAAAATATATGCACCTGAATGTAATGAAAAATATATTTTCAAAAAAAAAAAATTTCCTACATTATCTGATTTCAGATAATAATAATAAACATAAATTGGGGAATTTAAGCAGATCACCTGTTGGAAAAGGCTGTGTGGTAGCAAAGTAAAAAGGTGAAAATATAAAGTAAATATTTAGCATACACTTAAAGCGATATTCTACCCCTAGATGATAATCCACTCAATATGTTCTCACCCCTATGCTGATGTGAGGATGGGTGAAGATCTTCAGTTCACAAAACAATCCTGGAATCCGGACAAAATGTAAAAAAAAAAAAAGAACAAAACAAACACAAAATGTCTCCACCCTGCTCGTGTGGTGTAATCCAAGTGTCCATGAGCCGTGACATTAAACTTTAACCACAAAAGACGCCATTTACACCATGTTTTTAGCAGAAATGTCAACTTTAGCCTCCCAGGTAGCATGTAAATGTGGTGTCGATGTATGGTGAGACTTCGTATATCTTGCGATATTTTCAGACGTGCATCCATCGATATACGAAGACCTTTTTGAGGTGGCTGAAATACATGTTGCTGCTGACCCTGTCCACAGCAGTACATTGCTTAGCTTCCTACGTCACCACTCTTCCTGCTGCTTCTCCAAACTGGGGCCATACCAACCACCATCAGGTAATACAATGACTATTAATACAGTAAGTACCTCACAGTGCCCCACTTCAAAAAATCTGAACTATCCCTTTAACATGATGTATTGTGAGACAGATTGTTGGAACAAAACAGAATGTAGCAATGGAATACCAGTTTAGGAGAGAAAAGCTAGTTTGATCTGAGAGATGGGACAGAGGATTACTGAAAAATGTATGATGTTTTCATTGATATAATTTTCATGCCGAGTGAAGGATGAGGTGCCCATTAAAGAGTCACTTTTTCCAAAAAGCTACGCCGTGTTCCATGTTCCATCATGCATATTAATCAAAGGCAAGTTTGAAAAGTTACAAAACGGAAAGTGAAAAAAAAGAAAAGAAATGAAAAGTCAGTAAGCAGAATTAAAAAACACTTCATGTCTGTGTGCTGTTGATGGACGTTATTGTCAGTGCACAAAGGAAATGGATCACAGCGGCAAAAGAAAAAAGGACAGAAAAAATCGTAAATGAAAGATCTTGGTAAAGAAAAAAATATTAAAAGACATTTTACCGCTTTGTCTCTTTGTGTAGTTTAATTGGCAGAAGCATGACAAAGATGATGACAGACTTTTTGTATCCTGCAAAAACAGTGCATTTGAAAGATTAGTACATTATTACTTAGTATGACAGAGTTGGTGTCTATTTCATTGGGTTGTTCATTAAAATAGGCACAATATTTATGCCCGGGCCACGCTCCAATCAACACTGTGCTAGCATTCATATACAGTACACATAAAACTGAAACAAACATCATACAACATCAATAGCTGTACTAATAAGTTACATAAATAAGCTCCATAACAACTGTCAACAGTTAAAGTGGATCAAATGAGCCAAGGCTGGTCTGAGGCAAACATGAGTGACCTATCTACCCTCTGCAGTGTAATAGTCTGTAAACTCATCTGTAAAGAGTAAAAACATTACTGTGTTATCATAATTTTATTTTGCCAAACAAGGGCTGAAGTTTAGCTTTTCATTAAGCTTGTGTAGTTCCATTTTAGCTTGATGTAAAACATTGTCTGAAGCGAGGCAGCCGAGCTAAAGATTTTCTGTTTGTGTTGACTTGCCATCACAATATTCATATTACTAGTTCTGATAGATGTTCTTTGTCCCTCTCTTTCAAACCAAGTACACTACACACACCAAGTACATAATGTACGGAAATAAACTCTCTCGATTATTAAGTTGCAAACTTTAAAGTTCCTGTGAAACTGGCGGAGTGCCTATTGCTTACATGTTTTGTATAAATAGGCAGCTTGGGAGAGATCTGTCCAATAGCGCCAACAGCGCTGTCGATTGCAGCCACCTCCTCACTCCTTTCCACGCAGCTAAAGCAGTCCTATTAGCCGAGCCAGGACCGAAACAGCCTCAGAAATCCGCAGAGGCTAGTTTGACGGCAGAGAATAGGCAACAATACCGAGGTTGTTTTCTGGCTGGGTTTGGCTTCTGGTACTTGGGGATGAGTCACTAACTTTACTTTAGCAAGTAAAGATGTCTCTCCATATGGAAACTCTGGAAACTGAAAGTGATGCGCTGTGCTTTTCAAGTGGCCTCAAGTGACCATCTGTGGCTGTAAAGGATGTCCCAGGCTGTTGACGTAGTATAAAGAAGAATAAAGTCCACATGTGGAGGAGGTGATGGATGGATGGTTCAAACAAACACAGGAATTTCACCCTGGAGACTGGGGTTTGTGTCCAAAGTGAAGCAAAAACGTTATGAAAAGTTGTAAGGCGCCTAACATTATGTACTCATGTGACTTTTGTCATGTGACTTGTGACATCATGGAACGTAACACAGTTATTGTACCCCAAAACATGGTTTTACCCTAAACCTAACCAAACTGTGTTTTTACTGTTCATTACATGTTTAAAAGGCTTTCTGGCTATGTCAGATGCAGCCACTAAAGGGCGCTGTGTGCGTCACTGTCACATACTGAGGGGCTGTGACAAATCATCGGTGCTAAATGAGAACATGTTGTCTACTCCCTGATGGTCTTGGAGGTTGTGTTTGTCCCGGTTAGCGGTCATTTTCACCCTGGGCGGTTGTTGCGCCCTGTTCTATTGCTCATTAACTGCAGGTAAAAGTTATGGTTAGCTGCTTTAGCAGCCAGTAAGCTACCTGTCCATCGGGACACTCTGTAAATCACCGTGAGTTAAAACTGAGCAGCTGGAGGACATCAGTGAATAAAGTTATGAAGTTGTGCTTTTGTACAGTGAGGCCTGTTAACCAGAAACACTGTAGGCGTCTCCAGTAAACTGATGTATTTTGCTTCTATGCTCTGCTGCGTCATAAGCAAAAAAGTATTTAATTGGTGCAAATTTAGTACGTACCCTCAACTGCAGGATGAGTCATCAACAGCTTAATCGTTTTCAAGTAAAAGACAAACTCATTAAAAACACCCAAGAATACCCACAAAACCACTTTTTTGTCATTGTTTGTCCAAAGGGTACAGGTGCTGTACAGTGCAATAAATATGTGATACACATACACATATGTGAACACTTAAACTCTGATTTTGACTTCATGGAAATTTTAAAAAACGGCTCTCTCAGGGGACCTTCAAACCTTTCAGCACCATGGACAGCGACTGAACAGACACCTGCGTCTGCAGCCTCTCAGGAGCTGGTTTTGTGAGATGAGTGTAAAGAAAATCAGGGACATTCATCTTAAAAAAATAAATAAATAAAAAATTATCCTCGCACATTGATTCTTGAAAAAATGGAGTTCATGTTTACAGACTTACGGTGACTGTGCCTGTGCATATGAATTCTCTTTAAGAACGTCTGCTCTTTTCTTACTTTACAGTTGAGTGAAATGGATATTTGAAATAACTTTCTGAAATTCTAATCCTTATCTAATCCCTTCATGCTGCCTTGGCTGTAACTGACATTCATAACTCAACAGTAGGAACAGATGCCGTGTATGAATGAGCTTTAGCATGTCCAGTCCTCCAACACAGACTGTTCGGAGCACATTGCAGGACGGCGGAGAATGTTCTGGTATCCGGGTTGCCTTGGTGTAACAATATTCTGATTTAATGCTGAGTAATTTTGCAGACCTCCACAGAGAGCGTGTCATTTTCTGTTGGGAATGAAAATGGAAGCGAGAGAGCGGCTTTGCCTTGGTGACACGTTGTAAAAGGGGCTTTTATATGCTTTATCACAATAGGCTCACATTGAAAGTGGATTATTGCACCTGGCTGCTTGTAATGGCGTGCTGTCCTGCAGGACCACCGGTACACTGGAATCCTATAAGGCCAGCAGCTAAGACCCGGTTGGGACCCTGACAAATCCACAGGCTTACACTGCTGCCTTTGAAGGGATAGAAATCACTACATCACCGCTGGAACAAGGTTAGGCATGTGGGAGCCATTGTGCAGGTCCTTGCTAATGCATTCATCCCACTGCTCTCCTGGATTACTGCCGCACAGCGTTCTTTCTTAAAAGTTACACAGTTGGTTTCAAGTTTTCATCCTGCGAAAGCATAACTCAGGAGTTCACAGCTGTCTGGAGAAATTTAAGCGTAACATTTAGAAAGAAAAGGGCAGAAACATGGCAACGTTTTTTTTTCCACTTCAAACCAATTTGACGACACTATGGAAAACATGTTTTTACATCAGTGGAAAGCAATTATTTCCATTTTCTGCAACTCTCTGCTCCTACTCCACAACATTTTAGACACAGATATTATACCTTTCACTCCACTACATTTAATTTGATCAAACAAGCACTCTGCAACATTTTTGGCTGGTGCCCTTTAAAAAAATCTGTACCTAGACGTGGCCCCTTATCATATTTTAGATATCTGAGTTGTTGACATTTTCCTTCTAAACTGTGAGGCTCAATGGCTTAAAACCGTGCAACATTTTATCAAAAAAGATAAAAGTAAAACAAAACTAAACAATAACAACAACAAAAAAATTACAAATCTGGGCATCAGAACAGGAGCCTGACCCCTGGTTGTGAAGTAGTTCAAACTAGCTCCACCTTGAGCAGCTACAGCAGTAAAACGCTGCTTATACATCGATACATTTTCTGTAAAACCAGTACTTTAAGTACATTTTGACAATAATACTTCTTTACTTGAGTAGGATTTTGAAACAGGACTTGTAACAGAGTATTTTTTTATAGTGTGGTATTGGTGGTTCTGTTTAACTAAAGGATCTGAATACTTCTTCCACCACTGCCAATCTGTCAAGGCAACTATTTTATTATGTTTATAGCCCTGTTCTAATGCTGTTCCAGTTCTAATGGGGGTTTTAAGTACTTTATTTAGCTTAAGAAGGAGGAGAATTTTCTAAACCAATGAAGGAACACTTAATCCTTCACATTGTTGCAAAACTAACATTTGCTTTTCACTCAGCAGAAAGGGTCTGAAAAATTATAATCTGAAACGTAACTAGTAATTAAATCTGTCAGATAAATGCAGCAGTAAAAAGGCCAATATTTGATTTTGAGATGTAATGGAACACGTCTACAGTATATAGTTGCATAAAACAGCAATAGTCAAGTAAAATATGAGCACCTCAGATTTGTACTTAAGTATCATACTTGCACCACTGGATTCATGTATGCAGTGTCACAAACTTTAACAAGATCTGGACGAGCCCCCAGTTTGTCATAACCAGCTCAGAAAGCATGAAAACAGACGGGACAGGAGTTAAAGCAAAGAACCGATTATTTATTTGAAACCGACTCAAATAATTAACAGCGACACAATGATATGAGTTGCAACAGGTGTCAGTGAGTCAGTAGTGTTGACGTGCATGCATGATTGAATGGTGCAGCAACCTAGAGGGGCGGGGTCGTCACAGCAGGGAGAAAAAGATTCAAACATGCTCATTAGAGAACACGAAACCCTGACAATCTTCTTTAATTTATCTATATGTGACAAACTTTCAAATGAATGACTAAGGCATCTTGGTATCTACTGTAGTTCTCTCTTAATACATCCAAGGTTGATAGCTGACAGCCAGATATCATCAGACTCAAAGTAATTCAGAAACAGCTGAAACTGACCGTTTTATATTACCGAACCGGTGTAATCCATGGATTATGCATTGAAATTTGAGCAGGTAGTCAGTATTATATCTGCTCCATTTACTGCAAGTGAACATTTCTGCCTTTGTGAGCTTCTGCTCTGCAGCATTAGGCAGAAAAAAATAATCTTCTGACTTTGGGTATTTGCAGAATATGACAATGTGACTTTTGTCTGGAGGGGGGCAGCTCGTTTTCTGCATAGTGTGTTCATCACTTTAGAGGAAAAATGTTGTCTGTTGCCTTTCCTCCTCCTCCTCCTCCTCCTCCTCCTCCTCCTCCAGCTCGCCTCGCTCCTCCCTTCTTCCCCTTCACTCCTCATTCTCAAAGATGGTGTTCTACTTCATCTCCTTTTATTCACTGCCTCTTCTTCCTCCTCACTTGCCACCCTCTCCAGCATCCACTCAGTCATTTTCTCCTCACTCTCCATCTCCTGTTTCTCTCAGCTCTCTCCTCTTCACCACCACTCTCCTCCTTCTTTCTCCTCTTCCATTTTTTCCTCCCCTAATCTTCTCTTCCACCTTTTCTCTCTCCTTTTCTTCCGCTTCTGCTGGTGTCCCTTTTTCCCCGCTTGGCCTTGTCACTTCAGTATGCGTGAGGAGACTCTTGGAAAGCGACGGCTGCAGAGAGGTAACTTCACGGAGAGTCGGGCCACTGTGTTCGTTTATTAGAAACTTTCAAAGAGTTTCAATTTCCCCGAGCAGACTGCAGTATGAATTATTCCCTCGCTATATTCAGCACTCTGGTGCCACACAGACGGTATTCACTTGTATTTTTATTTTTTATTTTACAGCTCTATCAGCTCTGTTTTGCATTAGGATTTAGAGTGCAATTGACAGGAGGAACTTTCACTGCAATTGGCAAGAAAATGAGCAAGAGGAGATGGGATTTATTTTTTTCTTTATAGTGTATCTACTCATTTGCAGGTTGAACCACACTCCAGCCACTTTTTTCTTCATTCACTCTCTCCCGAATTGCCCAGACTGTCTCTTTATTTTCCTCTTTCCTCCCACAACCACTTAATCTACTTCTCTCCCCATCAGCAGAGCTCTCCGTCGTCTTTCTCGCTAATTTCTATCAGGAATTCCACTTAGAGCTGCTTATCAATTCAGCTCGTGACCCCCCCCCCCCCCCCCCCCCCCCCCCCCCCCCCCCCCCCCCCCCCCCCCCCATCTCCACACACACACACACTCGTATACTACTGTTCAAATGAACAAGCGAGCCGGGCAAACAACCAGACAAATAAATAAAATCGAAATTATATAACAAGATGTAATTCATCAAAACACAATCAAGAGTGAGGGGGGGAAAGCAAGCAAAGTCAAACGCAAAGTCAATCTGCAAAAACTATAAGACAGCAAAAAGGGCTGAGCGAAAAGGAAAGAATTTGACAAAGGGACGTTCCCCAGGCACATTTGCATGAATTATGGGCCTAAAATTGAGCAAGCGATGATTGTTAGTCTCTATTAGATGGTCTGTCTCTTTCTCTCATCAGCGTGGAGCAACCCGCTGAATAATCATTTGTTTCAAGGACAACAGAGCATTCTTTTGCGAGCTCGCAGCGAGCCTGGCAACACTGCAAGAGCATCACCCGCTATGGGCTTACTCACCCGTGGGTGCTGGCATTAATCTCGGTCACTTCTTGCAGCACAAAGACCTTCCGAGCGAAACCCAGAGGCCTCTGGTTTACTGCCCTTACAGGCTACCCCGGCCAGTCCGCCTTCCCAGGGGCTCCATGCCCTTCCTCCCCAGCCCGGATCCTTCTGCACCCGCCTGCAGGGTTGAGCACGCCTGGGTGAGGCTGGTTGGCGGTGGCGTTTAATGCTGTTATCACGGCCTCTTAACTCTCCTCTTGGTCCCAAAAACTCTCCGTCTCTCCCTGGGCGTGACTTTCAGACAACTTTGGACCACTGTGCAGGAATGGTCGTCCTTGACGACAGTGGTGGGGATGTTGATGGAGCAGAATGAGGATGCTTCTACAGAGGCGTTGGCATTGCCGGCCAGTACCTTGTGTTTTATTAGGCGGCGGTCACACAGGGCCCGCGGTCTGATGGGGCGTGAGGACAGACAGGTGGTGATATTATATTAGAGCTTTGGGCAACTGTTATTCTGCAACCTTCTTCATTTTAGGACGGTCTGTCCGTCCGCCTGTCCTTCAGGATGCTCAGGGCTCTTTTTCTGTCTGGACATTTGAGACTTTCTGTATGCAGCAACTGGCTTTTGGTAGGTTTTGTTTTTTTCCAAATAATTAGAATTTGAAATCAGGTGTAAAAAAAGCTAAATAATTCATGTCTTATTTAAAGGTTTTCAGTGTCTGTATTGAGCTAAATTAATGATTTGATTACATAACTTGCTGTAGCTCAGGAGCCAGTCTAGCCACTTAATTTAAAAAGACAATATAAATACAATGATTGCATAAATCAAAGGCTAATCATACAAGATACACCAAGAAAAATAAAAGAAAACCATCGACATAGTCAATCCACATTATGTGGATTCTTAAAAATAACATTGCATATAAAAAAAAACTATTTTTAGTCGAGATGAAATGTAAAATTCTTGTCTAATTCTTTTAGATCATGTTCTGGGATATATTGTGTACCTATTAAACAATATATGCCAAAAAAAATCCTCCAAATGTAATATTCTGCCCGCCACGATGCAGAAGCCAGAAATTCTCAAAATCCCATGTCAATTACAAGTTTTGTAGCTGTGAAACTAAACCATCCTGCTGAGAACTCATAACAGAATAAACTTTTTGACTTACTGAAAGTAAGTGGCCAGATTTTAATGCTTGTTCTCGGTTTGGATATTGCAGCCTTTCTGTACAATGTGAACATTTTAGTTCTTTTAAAGTTAATTCGACCTTTCGGGCTGGACAATCAGTATATCTCTCTAATATAGTTTATCTCAGGTAATTACAGTGACCAGTTTGGATAATTATTTTAATGCTGTTGGGGAGCTGCTGAGAATCATGATTGATCATAAGTGACCAAGATAGGAGCTTATGTTGTTACAAAAGCTTATTTACCTTTAAAGCATTATTTTTCTGTTTACTTAAACCGTCCTGCAGCCATGTTGGATGTACTCTGCTTTATAAGACTACACTGGCTTGCACCTAAATACTTTGTAATAATATTTATTTAGAATTCTAATTGTTTGTTTACTTATTTGCACAGTAGAACTGAAGAGACTTTATTGCCTTGCATTTCTGTTTTATTATTACATCAAATTGATTTTGATTTAGGTAATTAGATGCTCGTAGTTAGTTATTAGTTTGCTATTGATAACTATGACTTCTTTCCTGTAGATTTGATTTGCTTATAAGCTTTGACCTTTTAGAAAGTAACTCGTCCTCTAATCATATCAACTTTTCACAAACAACACATAAACATATTATATTAACATCAATCAGCTGTGCTGGTGACAGTGAAAAGAGCAAAGCACAGTCTGAAACAAGACAGTAAAAGTTGTGAAAGAAAAAAATAAACGAAAGGAAAGAACAGTTGCAGGACAAAAGAGAAAAAAAAGCTTCATCACCACCAACGCTGAGAGCACCATCCCGGTCACCATCTGTGTGCATAATTATTAAAACACAGCCAGGCAGCTCTCAACTTGGCTGAAGTCAATGTGAAACCTCTGTTACAATGAGCAAACATGGCAGAGAGGAGGCAGCCGCTCCAGGTGTGGTAGCCCGGGACCATCCAGCAGATCAATTGGCTCGATGTCCGCCTGAAATTCAAATGATACAGGTCGCTGGCTTCCACGGGCTGGTGGAGGGATGTGTGTCTCTGTGTGTGTGAAAAAGAGGGTGTTGGAATTTTTTTCCAGTACAGGTCTTTTCTCAAAATGCAAACAATGTTCTTTAAGCATAAAGAGATACAATTTAGGTAAAACCAAGGTTCAACGTCAATGTTTTTGCCTCACCAGGCAAGTGGGTCAGAAATAGAAGGTGACACAAGAGTGGATTTTCACTCCTGTCCCAATGTCCCAATCCCGAATGAAGAACTCCTGTCCTGTCCCATTTTCATCAAATATGCAGTGTACACACATCATCCACTGGTTAGCCACCAGGGCAGACATCAGAGAATAAAAAAAGAATAAAAAAATCAACCAGCATTATGTTCAAAATAAAGAAAATTGTGTTTATTCATATCAGAACTGCATATTTATATATACAAAAATATAAAGAGAATCCCACAGGATTCATCAAACCATGTCAGCCTCTTGTCAACTCGGCTTTATTTATTAATGGTTATAAAATAACAACAAAGACTACAGTTAATTGCCCTGTTTAACAGAAGGCTACGATGTCTATAAAATGCAAGAAAATAGTGAAAAATGTCCATCACAATTTCTCCAGTCCAAGGTGATGTCTTTGTTTCGCCAGTCCAAACCCCCAAAATATTACAGTTATTATGATAATAATAAGGAAAAGCAGGAAATATCTATATTTTTAGAGGCTGAAAACTACTAATTTTTGCATGACAATTTAACCATCAGTTCATTAGCAAAATAATTAAATTCTTTTTAACCACTTGCCTGGTCGGGCAGTTGAGTTGCTAGATTTGCTACCCCGACAACGCATTCTACCTGCCCCGAGCAAGCGGGCAGCAGCATAAAACAAACACAAATGAACTGAGCAGATTTTCCACTAAGTAGGATTGTATTAGTGAACATATGCAATGTAATGCCAGCCTTACGCCTTTTTTTTCCCTTCTTTCTCTCTGATTCTCATTTTAACGTAGCTTCAATTGCATTTATGTAAATGTGAATGAAGTTGTCCTCTCTGGGTGTGACATGTTTTTTTTTTTTTATGTACCTGATTTTACTGTATTCTTGCACATGCAAACCAAGACATACTTATGCATTTTGCATGCAAAAGGTTAAGAATACTTTGTTTTTCTCTTTGTATCCAGCCCAGAAGTTCTGTAATAAATATTACTCTTGTGAAGATTATAATGATTTTTTTTGTGTGACTGAGTCAGAGGCACTGATTCAACTCATTTCTGAGGCCGCATTTTTTTTTTTTTTTGTTGAATCGCACGACACCGCAAGTTGTCCCTGTTATTGTGTACAATTTGGGCCGACACAATAACAGGAATACCCAGCACCTCGTTTTGAAGCTGCTATAGCAACACTCAGCACCAGTCTGCTGTTCTGATAGCAAGAATAAATCCCATAACTTTACAGCAGAAACAGCTCTGCCAGCTCAATAATGGAAACTCTTTTTAAAATCTCACAGCGGATCTAACAGTCGCTGTCATTTTGCCATCCTACTTTTCCCCAAACAACGATAGTCTCTGGGTTCCTCAAGAGCCTATGTAAATGTGTGTGGATGTTGTTTTTAGCGTGCCCTTTAAATGTTAAATGTTAAAAAAAAACATGATGTTTTTACAAAGCAATCCTGAGAAAGTTTTAATCATCCTGGATTGACAAGAGCTGTAATAGACTTTTATGTATTTTTTTTAAAAATTTGTTTGGCATTTTAATGGAAGAATTTGAAAGTAATTACCAGGAAAATAATGAGAATCTAACAGTACTGTATGTAGGAAATTAGTTTGGGCCTTATTTTGAATGAGCACCTTTTGTGCTCACTAGTTGTTTTGATGGAGGAGACGGAGGATGAGGCCAGAAGACAGATAAAGAAGAAGGTAAATCGAGGGAAACAGGGAAAACATGTCAGATGTGATGTTATTGAACATGCTGGAACTATTAGGAAGCTGCTGCCAACCTCATTATTGCACAAATCTGTGCAGCCATCAAGCCTGAGCTTAGTCTAATCACGTTAATAGATCCCCTAATGGTGGACATTTTGATTCATCAACCACAGGTGGAACTGTTATACTGTTAATGATGGCTGCATTCCATTTGGTTGTTGTGCTCATGTATTTTGTATGCTGGTCTACTGGTGCTGAGGCAGCACAGTCATCATTAACATTTAATTACACCCCCCGTTATTACATGATAAAATCGTCACAGCACCAGCTTGATTCATTCCATTATTTTCTTGCCCATTATCATTTGTTTTTTTTTCACAAAGCAATCTTGAGAAAGTTTTAATCATCTTGGTTTGACAAGAGCTGTAACAGACTTCTATGTGTTTTTTATTTTTTTGTTTGGCATTTTAATGGAAGAACTTGAAAGTAATTACCAGGAAAATAATGAGAATCTAAAAGAACTATATGTAGAAAATTACTTCTGGCCTTCATTCGACGAGAACACCTTTTGTTTTGATGGAGGAGACGGAGGATGGGGTCGGGAGACAAAGCGAGCGAAGAAGGGAAACATGTCAGATGTGATGTTATTGAATACGCTGGAACGATTATGGAGCCGCTGCCAACCTCATTATCACACAAATCTGTGCATCCATCAAGCCTGAGCTTAACCTAATCACGTTAATAGATGTCTAATGGTGGACATTTTACTTGTCAACCACAGGTGGAACTAATATTCTATTAATGATGGCCGCATTCCATTTGGCTGTTCCAGCTCTTGTGCCCATATGCTGGTCTACAAGTGCTGATGCAACACAGTCATCATTAACATTTAATTACACCAGTGTTTTCCCTGTTATTACATAATGAAATTGTCACATTGTCATTATCCTCTTTGCCATTTCTGGCAGCAACAGGCAGCAAAACAAAATCACCAGAAACCGTAGAGGCAGTTAAGCAAGTAGCTGGTGAACTGTGTGGATGTGTTTTGCTGCTTCAGCGCAAGACATTTTATTTAGGAGTCGGTGGAGACCAAACCAGAGCCGAAAGGAGGAGTGAATTTGTCAGGGTGCCAGGAATGCAACTCCAGATGAAAGCTAATGTCACGCTGAGTAAAATAAGAAACATTTTGCCAGCATGTTTGCCATAACTTTACAAGGTGATAATATGTCAGTGTTGATGGTAACGTTAATTTTTAAAATGTATTCTTAGTCTTAGTCTTTGTTGTTGTCTTTTAAGTCATATTTAATCACCTGCCAGTCTGCAGTCGTATTTTCAGTCAAATCTAGTCTTATCAAAGAAAACTATTTTTGTTGTTTTAGATGGTGAAAACTGTTCAACTTTTGGTATTTTTTAGTCATTTTGGTAAATCTAATCTAACCTAACCCAGCATCTTTTAGTCTTCGTCAAACTTATTTCACATTAGACTTTATCTTATCATTATCTAATGAAAAACATAATTTGAATGATCCACAACACGGCCAACAAATGAGCCTTAAAGGTCCGGTGTGTGAAGATTTACAGAGATTACCAGCTATTACCAGCTGGTTGAAAGTTAAAACCTTTTAAATGTCACACGCCCGTCACCGAATAACTCCAATAAAATGCAACTAAATGAACCTTTAGTACTTTAAAGAACCACAGGCATCCCCTGAATAAAGAGGATCTTCAACTGGTGATGGATCATTGAAGAACCAGAGAGCCTTTTGAAGAACCATTTAAGATTATTTTTCTGAGCGTGGGTTCAGACACCAGTTAAATAGACTTGCGGCATAGAAATATAAGAAACTTTATGACTGGTTTGCAGATAGTAATGTAATGTATAGTTCTTACTTTCTAAATATATAGCAAGTATCCATGGCAACAATATTTCTGCTAAATGATACATTACTAACTAACTCTCTTGGGTGGAACAGACACATGTTTCTCTTTGTGGTAAAATAGCATGCTATAATATAGTTCCTGTCATCTTCATCTATCAAGAGACCCCTGTTGTGCACCAAAGATAGATGGTGAAAATAGTTAAACATTAATGGAAACACTTCAGGTGTCAAGTTTGAAGCTCCTTTCATCACGCCATGTGTGTCCATATCGTGTGAGTCGTGTGCAGTTCGTTTCAGGGAGGATGCTCTTAAAAAACATTCATTCCCTCCTCAGAGATCGGTGGCATCTCCTGGAAAAAACCTCTTATTGACAGGAACATGCTCAGATGTGATGGGAGAGTCATGTCGGCTGTGAGCGTTTCGAGTCAGCGGGGAGACAGAGCCCCC
>JAJHUR010135231.1:3881-17522 GCA_027495735.1 Lutjanus campechanus
CGTCTCTCTGAAATAATCAGGGACGTCTCTGAGACAGACGTCAGGATGGCAGCATATGTGGCTCCAAATCCCCCCAAACCATCACAGCTGCTGTCTTTACAAGTTAGTGCTGGTAACAATCTGGATGGTCCTTTTCCTCTTTAGCCCGGAGGACACGACGTCCATGATTAGTGAAAACAATCTGAAACGTGGACTCGTCAGACCACAGCTCACTTTTCCACTTTGTGTCAGTCCGTCTCAGATGAGCTTGGGTCCAGAGAAGTCTGCAGTGTTTCTGGATGTTGTTGATATATGTCTTTCTCTTTGCAACATGCCAAAGTGTTCCAAAGTATCGATGACGAAGTATACAAAAGAAGAATGTCTGCAGAGGTAGACTGAGTGGTTAGCTGGACAGAAACTATATGACTGTGGGCCCTATCTTAGACTCAGAGCAAAGCCGTGACAAAGCCTGGCGCTGGTGGTTTTGCCATCTTACAGTGGCAACAGCACAAGTGCCATTTTTGCCACATCTATAAGATAGCAAATGCATTTGCACCTGGTCTGTGTAGCCATGGATGAGAGGTCTAAAAATGAAGGCAAAGCGAAGGTGTGGCTTGCTTGCTATCTTGTGCTTGGAGCACTGGAGTAAAAACCACTTGCGCTGGCTGACACCTGGTCAAAACGCAAAGTCTGGTGCAATCAGTCTGAATGCACAAGATAGCACCCGGTGCACACACACACATCTCCACAATCACAAAACACCTTCATTTATGTTAAGTCTTTTAACCACACAGGAGTGTGTGGGTTAGTAAAGTGTTCTATATATTCTCTATCAGCAAAAAATGTAAATATTGAAGTTAAAAGTATACACGTGAATGTTTGGCCCTTGGCTGAGGTGCGCACACATATCCACAATCACAAAATCTGTCTCTTATACACATCTAGATGTGTATAAGAGACAGGTACAGAGGTGAAGTGCTGTTCACTTCAATGACATTATATTACAACCCTAACACCAAAAAGTTGGGACATGAATAATTTGCAAAAAAAAATTCAACCCATACAGCAGCATGTTTCCCACTGAGAGACATCAGCTGTTCTTTTAACACTCAGTCAGTGTTTGTGAACGGAGACACTAATTGTGTTAAAGTTTTAAAGTGAAATTCCTTCTCATTCTTACTTGATAAACAACTTCAGCTGCTCAACAGTCCTGTTTGGTCTCTGTTGTCGTATTTTGTGCTTCATAATGCACCACACATGTTCACTGGGAGACAGTGAATGTGTCTCTGCATCGTCTCTCTGAAATAATCAGGGACGTCTCTGAGACAGACGTCAGGATGGCAGCATATGTGGCTCCAAATCCCCCCAAACCATCACAGCTGCTGTCTTTACAAGTTAGTGCTGGTAACAATCTGGATGGTCCCTTTCCTCTTTAGCCCCGAGGACACGACGTCCATGATTAGTGAAAACAATCTGAAACGTGGACTCGACAGACCACAGCTCACTTTTCCACTTTGTGTCAGTCCGTCTCAGATGAGCTCGGGTCCAGAGAAGTCTGCAGTGTTTCTGGATGTTGTTGATATATGTCTTTCTCTTTGCATGCTCGAGTCTTAACTTAGATTTGTAGCTGCAGAGACAAACTGTGTTTACTGACGACGGTTTTCAAAAGTGTTCCAAAGTATCGATGACGAAGTATACAAAAGAAGAATGTCTGCAGAGGTAGACTGAGTGGTTAGCTGGACAGAAACTATATGACTGTGGGCCCTATCTTAGACTCAGAGCAAAGCCATGACAAAGCCTGGTGCTGGTGGTTTTGCCATCTTACAGTGGCAACAGCACAAGTGCCATTTTTGCCACATCTGTAAGATAGCAAATGCATTTGCACCTGGTCTGTGTAGCCATGGATGAGAGGTCTAAAAATGAAGGCAAAGCGAAGGTGTGGCTTGCTTGCTATCTTGTGCTTGGAGCACTGGAGTAAAAACCACTTGCGCTGGCTGACACCTGGTCAAAACGCAAAGTCTGGTGCAATCAGTCTGAATGCACAAGATAGCACCCGGTGCACACACACACATCTCCACAATCACAAAACACCTTCATTTATGTTAAGTCTTTTAACCACACAGGAGTGTGTGGGTTAGTAAAGTGTTCTATATATTCTCTATCAGCAAAAAATGTAAATATTGAAGTTAAAAGTATACACGTGAATGTTTGGCCCTTGGCTGAGGTGCGCACACATATCCACAATCACAAAATACGTCATTTTTGTTTAACAGCCGTGTGTGCACGCGTGTGCCTTTAATCTCACTAATAAGGAAAAAGGAATTCACTTAACTTATTAATGATCATAATTATAAAGCCTGATAAATTTCAACAGACCTCCACAGTGCACACAGGACGGGATCACAGCTGTCAGATCATCTTTAATGGATCCGTCACATGACAGCTGGAACAGCTGGAGTGTTTGTGTCTGCGTTTAAAAAAAAAATCAGGATCGAGAAAAACAAGGATTAAACAATTATGATCTATAACATACAAAATGTACAAGATGTTATATCTGACTGCACGAAACCGGCCAGACCAGGGAGAAAAAAGTCTGTGTGCTTCTGTCAGAGATGATTAGATATACCTGTGTGTAACTTTGCGTATTTCAAACTTCAGAAATACTTTCTGATTCTGTTTCCTTCACCTACAGTAGTGTTAGTGGGCCAGAGGAACGAGGATGGAAGGAGTAGATGAGGATTAGGAGAGATCCACACTGGATCAATTTGAGCTGGGTTGAGATGGCAGCTTTGCGGCCAGACTGGATTGGTTTGCCTCTCTCCTCGACTGCACCATCTCTCTGCCCCAACTCCTTACTCCTCTGCCCCACTCATCAGCCAGCGGAGCTGCATTATAATGACGACTATGATAATTTATTATAAGATACAACACATTTTCAAGGTGCTTCAAGCTACATATCTGCATGAAATTTACGGTTCATTTATTGTATTGTTTGTTTTTTTTTGCCGAAATTCATGTAAAATAAACTATTTCAACATGAAGCTGTCTCCTTATGTTTTGCGCTCTTGCGCTCCCCCTCCTCGAACCAGGAGATCTGTCTCCTTGCTTTTGTCTTTGTTCCTTCCTGGTAAATGCACAGTCATTTGGCCTAAACTCACCTGTGAATTAATGAGGGCACTTGGGCACATCTGATAGGTGTATCCCGCTTTGCACTGGTGATGCAAGAGGCAGGGCAGAGCAAAATATCACTTGTAAAGATGAGAAATAAAGCATAAGATAGAGCTGCAGGGTACTACCAGCCCTGTGACACATGTTATTGTTTTACTTGTTACTGTCACATTTCATTTTGAATCAGCTTGAAGAGATAATCCTCTGACTCTTAGTGCCCTGCATCTCACTAAATGCATATTGAAGTTTTTGTGAGCAGAGTTACTTTTGACAACCTGTGTTTACCTGTACTTTAAAGAATGCTGGGAAATGTAGTGCTGAAAATTCCAAACCTTTTTCATCCAACATTGAAATTAAAAAAGGAAAAAGGAAAAAAACGAGCCAACGTAAAAGTTCATGAACATTTTTATATTTTACAAGATCGCTTTCTTTGTTTGACAGCAGTAAGGGTCAGAAGGTGTCATTGTTCTTATATCTCTGGAACTGTGACACTTGCCTCTATCCATTCATATACAGATACTGTATATACATATTTCAACCTCCCAGTGATCAGTGACAGATCAACATCAGTGTTGTATGAAATATTAAAAAAAAAACATATTTTCATTTTAAAAATCAGATTAAAAACTACAGAATTTCTAACATTAAAATCTGGGTTCAAAAAGCCTAAAATATATTTTAATCACAACATTGTCTCTCAATTTAGAGTTAGTTTGATTTACAAAAAGTATATGCATGTGTGTGTTTGTCAGCAAGGTCAAGGTCAAATTAATTTATATAGCAATGTGGTGTTTCTGTACACGAGAGGAGATCTCACTCCTACAGTGAACACAGAGACACCGAGGAACCAGACCACAACCAGAATCCAGGATAAAGAGGTTCAGTGAATGTGGTGTTGAAGGTGTGGAGGTGGATCAGTGTGTCAGAGGAGACTCTGTAGAAGGACAGAGAGCCAGCAGGACAGTCCACATACACTGCTACTCTGTGAGAGACAGAGGAGGAGGAGGAGGAGGAGGAGGAGGAGGGTAGGACTATTCTTGTGTTGTTGTGACAGACAATGTATCCATCAGCATCGGAACAGATCAGACTCCAGGACTGTTTATTCCATCCAAACCTGCAGTCATCACTCACTCCTCTCCTCCTGACTCCTCTGTAACTCACTGATACATCAACGTCTCCTCTCCACTCAACCTCCCAGTAACAGCGACCAGTCAGACCATTTCTACACAGCAGCTGAGGACAGGACTCAAACCTCTCTGGATGATCAGGATATGGCTGCTCCTCCTCCACATGGGTCACCTTCCTGTTGTTGTCAGACAGTTTAAGGAATCTGTTTACTGTGATTGTGTCGACTGTGAGTTCACAGGCATCTGATGGAGAGAACGAGACACAACACAGCAGCAGTTTATCATCTAACACACCTGATGGGTTTATTTGTTGCTTCATTAACAGACTGACTGTTAATTAGATCAAAACTTCTCATCTTTCTGGATCTTCTTTCAAACTGACAGTTGAATGCAGATACAGAAGCTTTTGGTTTAAACTACTTGAACATGAGCTGCCTTGTTTTCATCAATCACAGTGAACACACACTTACACTTCCTCAGACCAGGTTTCAGCCACTGCTCTCCACCATGATCCACCCTGGAGGAAGAAACAAAGTCAGAATGAATTTTCTCCCCCTCCAACAAACGAGTGTTTTGGTACTGAGCTTGTGTGTGCCGAAGTACAGAGAAAGATGTTTTAAAAAGTCTCTTTATATTCAGCTCTCAGTACTTCTGTATCTTCACGCTGAATCTTTATGTTTTTAAATGTAGTTTCTCTCCTCTGTCGGTGTCTGTTGGTCTGTGCTCGCTCACAATTGCCTCCATAAAATGCACCTTGCTTGCACTCACGAAGTCTGTGCTGCACGTCTCGTGGGAGGGGCTCAGGGCCCAGAAAACAAAATGTAACTCAGATGAGACTCAAAAATCAACCGTTTTCAGGCTTTCTATCTACTTCAGCTTTTAAAATGCTTGGAGAAAATATAAATTTGAACATCTACAATTTCATGACAACTGGGCAAACTTCATCTGCTAATATGAATAATGTGATCATCAATAATTATAATAATCATGTAATATGATTGAAAGCTCCAGAACAGATATGAAATGCACCTCAAGCTGAAACTGTTTTGTCAGCTGGTGTTTCTAAGGTCAAGTGTGAACTTTGAACCTCATGATAAGATTACATCATGGTTAACATGCTTCACTACAGTATATCAATAAGAATGTGTCTAGTATGTGTCAGTAAATGAACAACACCAGATTCTGATCTGTGGGGAGTGGGGAGGTCAGACTCAGCACATCAGTTACTGTCTTCACTGTTATCAGCAGTGGTGTGTGAGCTGCTGTTCACTTTTCATACCTCAGAGTGTCCAGTCTCCAGTGTGGATCCTTTAGTCCAGCAGACAGAAGTTTCAGTCCTGAGTCTCCTGGATGATTGTAGCTCAGGTCCAGCTCTCTCAGATGGGAGGGGTTGGATCTCAGAGCTGAGGCCAGAGAAGTACAGCCTTCATCTGTGATCAGACAGCCTGACAGACTGGAGACAGACACAGAGACACACACACATTGGGCCTCATGCAAGAGCCATTCATGTGAACAGATTTGTTCTTCTGTGGTGTGTACGAGTGATTTAAGAGAACTTGTGGCATTCACCAATTTTCTCGTATTTTGAATTTTCTTGCAGATATGAACACATTTTACTAGTGGTCCTGACCTGTTGTAGAGTCATGTGCAGTCTGCTGATATACAAACTGAAGTTTTTCCACTAATGACTGAATATTCCATTAGTTTGAGGACATTTTGAGTTTGAAAAATAAATTACTCCTCATAATTATGTCAACATTATCCTGCTTGACTACATTTCAAATTATAATATAGTTGTAAATTTACATATAAACCTATCATCATTCATTCAATGATCTATTATTACCTGCTGTCAGGTGAATTTGTTGTATCTGCACATGCCCTGTCCAACATCCTCACATATTCTGTCCTCTGTCTCTGTGATGAAAACTTCCCCTTAACCCTTCTCCTCTTGCTGCAGTCATTGCTCACCCCTTACTGTGGCTGTGGCAAGTGTTTTTTTTTCTTAAGTCATTTTCACATAGAGACATTTCTTCTTTATTTCAATGACAGTGGTCGGACTGGTTTCCCATTTTCCTGGTGGACAGGTTTCCTATTTTTTCCCATTTCTTTGCTTTAGCAGGTCTTTAAATTCCACTGCTGACGCTGTTATATTGAAGATCCTTTATGGATCTCTGAGAGAAGGGTGTCAAACTCAAAACTCGAAAAGTTCTTCTTTTTTTCTCTTTGATGCCATTTTCATGAATGAACACTTCCTGGCATATAGAGCAGGAAGCGCAGCCATATATGGTATTATTGGGGTGTTAACTATGCTAATTTACAAGCGGATCATTTACACAGTTTCCTGAAGTTACAAGCATTTGTGACGCATCTGACGTGGCATGTTAGTGCAAGGCCTTCAAACTAAAAAAAAGGAAGAGAAATTTGAGATAAAAATACAAAAATGGCCCACTGTTCTCATTCTTTGCTTGTCAGTATGAATATTTTTTATTCATTGTCTTCACAGTTGCCTACTTCTGTGATGATGTGTCAAAGCTAGCCAGTGGAGAAGAAGAGCTCAACTGAGCATCAGAGTGTGTGAAAATATTCAATCAAAGAGCTACACTGGAAGAGTATGTGATTGAACATTGTCTATTGCACAGATGATGAAAAAGGGGCTACATTGCCACCAACTCGTAAGAATATTATAATATATATATATATTATATAATAATAATATCTGTCTCCTTAGCTGCCAAATATTCCACTTTCTTCACCAGCTAGTCCAACTGTGTCTATCTGCTGCTGCTGTACATTTGGTTTATCAGAACTTGTTTAATGAAAATGACCACGGATGAGAGCAGTGAGACTCAATCAATATGAGATGAAGGGTAGTGTAAAGTCATATGATTTTTTGTGTGTGTAACTAATAACACCCAGAGAAGGCAGTGAGGATGTGGAATATTTTAAGATTTGTTGAAAAGCTGGCACCTATTTGAGCAATTCAGCTTTAATCTGTATGTAGAAGCATGATGAGTTGGAAACTTGGAAAAGTGTCTAATTTGTGCAAAAAGTGAGTTAAAATGTTGAAGCCAACTTGACGAGAATTTTTAAAAGATTTTTAAAGCTCCTCTCACTTGAAATGTTGTGTCGCACTCCAACCCTCCAACCCTCCAACCCTGAATATTCCATATCATACACACTAATGCAAAGATCTGACAAGGGCTGAAAATTGGATGCCACTCTGCGACTGTGGGAAATCTATGATAAATATGAAAAAGTTGAATAAATGCATTCTATGTGAATGAATGAACGAACGAATGGGAAGAAGTTGAAACTGAGTGGGCTTGAAAGGTTTTCTAATTGACCCCCATTGTAACTAAGGTTCAAAGAAATTTCATATTTTGAAGTGTCTTCAGTGGATTTGAAAGTTGAATAATAGCCAAATTGTATAAAAGAGTCAGAACATTTGAAAGCTGGAATGGTGTTTATAGCTAGATATAAAAAATGCAAGAAAAACTGTGAAATGAGGAAAATTTCCCAGAAAAGGTTGGATATTTCTGAAAGAATGAAAGGTATGAATGAGAAAAGTAATAGCTGGAATATCCTATACTGTCCTGAGCTGAACAGTCCGATGTTAAATAAGGTTTCTATGTTCAAAAATGTGGAAGGACCTTCTTGTGAATTCTGTAAAATATTCTCAAAGACCGTCATTCCCAGAAAATGTCCCATCAAAAGCTGATACTGCAGTGTTGTTGAGAATCCTACAGGTTTTGACAGGTTTTGAATGTCTTTCATAGACATTGACTCGTATGTCTCAGGAGACATTTTGAGGGTCACCTGTTAAAGAGAAGCTGAATCCTGACCTGAGGGTCTGCAGTGCACATTGTGGACTCTCCAGTCCGGCAGAGAGATGCTTCACTCCTGAATCCTGCAGGTCGTTGTTACTCAGGTCCAGCTCTCTCAGACTTGAAGACTGTGAGCTGAGAACTGAGGACAGAGCTTCACAGCTTCTCTCTGACAGATTACAGCCGCTCAGCCTAAAGGACAGATAGTGATAGACAAGCACTGATACTGTGTCTGGTGTCTACAATGTAAGACAACCATCTCATTTCTATGGTCAGCCTTACATAGTTGGTCAAACAGTCAAGCAAAATGGTGATAGACAATTGTTGTGGAAAATTTCAAAAATATTAAAGTACCATTTCTGTGATCACAACACAAATACACAATTTATTTATAACTTAAATTAAATTATAGTGTTACATATTAATTCTTATTTCATGGCTGAATTAGTCAGTAGAGGGTAATTAAAAAAAAATACAAATTGCAGCTCTTTCAATAGATCGGCTAATCAATTCATTGACTAAATCTCACAACTATCAGTTAATGAAGACTTTCCTTAGTTGACAACAAGAAAATGTGATACAGTTAGTATCTGAAGTTATCTGTGTACTTACAGAGCTTTGTTGGAGGCTTTGACCACTGGCAGCAGCCTCAGAAGAACATCCTCTGAAGCAGAGTATTTCTTCAGGTCAAACTCATCCAGATCTTTTTCTGATGACCCTAAGATGAAGCCCAGAGCTGACCACTGAGCAGGAGACAGTTTATCTGTGGAGAGACTTCTTGGTCTCAAGTACTGTTGGATCTCCTTCACTAGAGAACGATCATTCAGTTCATTCAGACAGTGGAACAGATTGATGCTTCTCTCTGGAGACAGATTCTCACTGATTTTCATCTTGATGTAACTGGCTGTTTCTTGATTGGTCTGTGAGATACCTACTGTTTTTCCTTCCAGACCCCGAAGAAGACTCTGATTGGTCTGCACTGAAAGGCCAAGGAGAAAGCGGAGGAACAAGTCCAGATGTCCATTTGGACTCTGCAAGGCCTTGTCCACAGCACTCTGATAAAAATGTTTCTGTTTAGCTAGTCTAGAGGCTGGGTGTCCTTCTGACAGCAGATTCACACCTGAGTTGATGAATGTCATATGTACGTGAAGAGCAGCCAGAAACTCCTGAACACTCAGATGGACGAAGCAGAACATCTTGTCCTGGTATAGTCCTCTCTCCTCTTTAAAGATCTGTGTGAACACTCCTGAGTACACTGAGGCTGCTCTGATATCGATGCCACACTCTGTCAGGTCTGATTCATAGAAGATCAGGTTTCCTTTCTGCAGCTGCTCAAAAGCCAGTTTTCCCAGAGACAAAATCATCTTCCTGTTCTTTTTATTCCAGTGTGGATCTGTCTCAGCTCCTCCACCATATTTGATGTTCTTCAGTTTGGACTGAACCACCAGGAAGTGGATGTACATCTCAGTCAGGGTCTTGGGCAGCTCTCCTCCCTCTCTGGTCTTCAACATGTCCTCCAGAACTGTAGCAGTGATCCAGCAGAAGACTGGGATGTGACACATGATGTGGAGGCTTCGTGATGTCTTGATGTGGGAGACGATTCTGCTGGTCTGCTCCTCATCTCTGGATCTCTTCCTGAAGTACTCCTCCTTCTGTGGGTCAGTGAACCCTCTGATCTCTGTCACCAAGTCAATACACTCAGGAGGGATCTGATTGGCTGCTGCAGGTCGTGTGGTTATCCAGAGGCGAGCAGAGGGAAGCAGTTTCCCCCTGATGAGGTTTGTCAGCAGCACATCCACTGAGGTGGACTCTGTAACATCAGTCAGGATCTCATTGTTGTGGAAGTCCAGAGGAAGTCGACACTCATCCAGACCATCAAAGATGAACACAACCTGGAACTCTTCAAACCTGCTGATTCCTGCTTCTTTGGTTTCAGTAAAGAAGTGATGAACAAGTTCCACCAAGCTGAACTTTTTCTCTTTCAGCACATTCAGCTCTCTGAAAGTGAATGGAAATGTGAACTGTATGTCCTGGTTGGCTTTGTTTTCAGCCCAGTCCAGAGTGAACTTCTGTGTTAAGACTGTTTTCCCAATGCCAGCCACTCCCTTTGTCATCACTGTTCTGATTGGTTCATCTCTTCCAGGTGAGGATTTAAAGATGTCCTCTTGTCTGATTGTTGTTTCTGGTCTGTCTGGTTTCCTGGATGATGTTTCAATCTGTCTGACCTCATGTTCAACATTGACCTCTGAAGCCCCTCCCTCTGTGATGTAGAGCTCTGTGTAGATCTGATTCAGAAGGGTTGGGTTTCCTGCTCTAGCAATCCCCTCAAATACACACTGAAACTTCTTCTTCAGGTTAGATTTGAGTTGACGTTGACAAACTGGAACAACAGTTCCTGAATAGAAACACAACAAATATGATCAGTGAGTGGATGTTATTGTTAATATGAGAAGAGTTGTGTGTGTGAAAATCCTCTTACTGCTCTGTAGACAGTCAGCCAGTCCCTCCTGCTTCATTGTCCTCAGGAAGTTCAGTATGATCTTCAGAAATTTCTCTCTGCTGCTCCTCCTCTGTTCTTCCTCCTCACTGTCCACCACCTCCTCATCCTCACTCTGCCTCTCTAAACATTTTGGGTAATCTGGACTCAGAACCTTCTGGAACTTTTTCAGCTCGTTCTTCACAAAAGTGACAATGTTCTCCTCAAGATGCTGGAAAGAATAAAGTATAACTGAAAATTATATGTCTATTTCATTGGGAACTGAAGTAAAAGTTGTTGTTGGGCAGTTACAAACCATAAATATGGTGTCCAGGTCTTCTGGATGCTGCTGGACAGACTGACCACCAGGAACTTGTGACTTTTGCTCCTGAAGCCTGAGGAGAAAACAGGAAATAAGACATCTTCAAGAGATATACATGGTTGCATAAATAGCTTTTGGCAACAGTTTAAGAATCAGGTGATACAGTTTCTGTCATCAGTGACACTGGTATGTTATCTTTGCTTCCCAATTAACATCTGTACTGAAGGAGTTGGGTGAGCAAGGTTACAGACTTTGCTTAAGGGCACCTGAGTGGTGATAATAAGGAGGGGCAAGTGTTTCTATATAACATACCGTGCCCTGATGATCCAGCCACAAGCGTATTTCTTCAACCTTTGGGACAGTTATGCTGTGGTCTAAAGGTTCATTTAAAGTTCCATTCCATAAAAAGTTCTGTGATGGCAAATACCCATGGTGAATATCTGCCCAGATATTCTAAAAAATCCAGAGTTGTATTGGTTGACATACCTCTTCAATGATGAATGCAGGTCAGAAATATTGGGCCTCATGCAAGAACCACTCAAACAGATTTGTTTGTAAGTGGTGCAAACGAGCGATTTAGGAGAATTTGTCACATTCACAGATTTTCTCATATTTTGAATTTTCTTTCAGATACAAACACAATTTACAAGTGGTCCAGACCTGTTATAGAGTCATGTACAGTCAGTCTGCTGTAATCCAACCCAAAGTTTCTCATTAATGACTGTATATTTCATTAGTGTAAAAACGTTCTGAGATTGAAATATAAATTACACTTGATAATTATGTCAAGATTATCCTGTCTGACTGAATTTCAAATGATAGATTAATTGTAAATTTATAGCCTATCATCATAAATTTAATAATGCATTATCACCTACTGTCAGGTGTTTTGGCCACATAGCTTTGCATGCAGGTTTATAAAGTTGATGTCCAGGGAAACATCCTCTCTTCTCCTGTCTCTGTGATGAAAACATCCCCTTGACCTCCTCGTCCTGCTGCAGTCATGTGGGGCATGAAGTGTGGCCTTATATGGTATTATTTAAGCGTTAATTAAGTCTCATGCATGTGCATTCAATTTAAAGTTATGTGAAATTATGAGCATTTGCTAAATCTGACACGACATGCTTGTACAAGCCCATCATACAAACATTAGAGAAATTTAATAAAAGAATATAGAAAAGTTCTTGTATGAGGCCCATGGTCTGTGGACTGGAAAACTGGTTTACTCTGTGTTTCTCTTTTTTGAGTTATTTGAGTTTATGTGCTCAAACTACCCGGGTATCACATTGCTCACCCTCTTTGGGAAAGCTTATTCCAGGATGTGTAAAAGGAGACTGATCAAGCCTAAGACAAGAGGAGCAATGCAGATTCCATCCTGTGGATAAAGCTGGAGAGCCGGCAGATAGCTCTGAAAGATGGAATCCTATAGTGACTCTGCATGAAAATGAGAACTAGGGGAATGCAAAGCATTGATAACACCACCAGATCTAGTGCAGTGTGGTACAAGGTCTACACAGGGTACCCAAGGCTTTTAGGGAAGATCCTCAATATAATATGGAGAAGGGGGGTAAGGAGGATGCATCCAGATCCTCCCTGTTGCTGAGAAGCCAGTCAGGAGCCTAGGCAAGGGTCTAGCCTTGTTCAGACTAGGGCCTGAACAACCCTGACTGGGTCGCCTTGACGATGGTGTATGTTTGTTGAAATACCCAAAAGACTCAATGAGCCCAAGTTACATCAGAGATAATGTGTCTAAGGTCGTGTTCACACCAGCCTTGTTTAGTCAAGTTGAACTGAACCCTGGAGCGTTTACCTCCTTGGTGCGGTTCGTTTTGGTTGGTGTGAACGTTGGCCTCGAACTCTGGTGCAGACCAGTCAACCGTTCTTAGGTCCGCCTGGTAGGGGTGGTCTCGGACCGCTATCAAGTGAACTCTAGAGCGGTTTACTTCTGGTGTGAACTCCATCCGTACCAATCACAGGAAGATGCATGGATTCAGTAAACAGGAGCTGCTTTTATGATGAGCCAACTTTGTGATTTTTACATGTATGTGATTGTGAACTTTTTATTGTCCACTTACCTCACTGGTCGCGCTTGTATGGCAAAAGAAAAAACATCCTGGTAGGCTCTGATTATTGCCTGTCGTCTTCTGTGATATGTCCGATTGCAGAGCGTCTTCTGCGACGTGCGTGTATTAATACATTATTTAATTGCCGCAGTCTTACCAGCCGTTCATATGTGCGGTCCGTTAACGTCTGCTGATATGCAGTCCAGATCAGCACCAACATGAAAATGAGCAGAAGATGCTCCATGATGTACAGTAAAAATTGCGAGGGATTTGTTGTCTACCCACCTAAACTGTATAAGCAATCACCGAACGGCATTTGTTGCCACGTGACAATTTTTGGACCGTTTGAGTTTGGCCTTTGTGAACGCGAACCGGACCAATTGAGAAATTGCAACAATGTATCATCCTCGCTTTGGTTCGAATCAGAAAACGGACCTTTTGGTGTGAACACGACCTCAGTGCACTGGAGGTTGTATGTAATACTAGATTGCTTTTTACCTAGGAGAGCTGCAGATTAATAAACTTTCAAACAAGTTAAACTCTCACCTTTCTTCAGCAGAATGATGTTCATCTTTGAAGTTAACAGGGTCAAACATGGACCGGTCACTCTTCATGGACAAACAGCTGGGTACAGGAGAGTCTGGTCTCTGCTGGTGAACACTAATAGAAACAGACAGAC
>JAJHUR010135232.1:837-11168 GCA_027495735.1 Lutjanus campechanus
ACAAGACTAAATAAACCAATTTTTTCTTGAAAAAATTACTCAAAAAGATGAATCGATTATCAAGATAGTTAATGAAAATCGTTAAAAGACTTCAGTCACTTCACATCATTAAGATGCTTCAGCAAATTCTACCTGCTGTGCTTAATGTGTATTAAAAAAACAGTGGAGGTGAGCACAAATATAATTCTGGAAATAAAAAAGGGAATGCAAAAGTATTTGTTGAAAATAATGGAAGAGGCTTGAGGCTTCAGATAATAACAATTTGAAAACACACCACATATACTCTGTGTTTTGTTTTTTTTTCTGTTGTTACCAGGATACGTGTTTGAGTGACCTGACAGGATCCCCATTTTATTTATGCATAAAAAACAGAAAAGTCAACCCCGCCTGAAATGAAAAAAAAAGAGAAAGGTATTAAATATTATCAGATTATTAGATTAATGACATGAAACGAACAACATGTAAGTTACATTTTGAGTGATGAGTCGTTTTTTATCTCTGCTGACACTGGGCGCAAAAAATACAAAAACCAATCATGTCACCATCTCCGGTTAATAATGATCCCAGACAATGCTTTACCAGCCTCTTTCACCCAGGAAAGCTTGCAACGTTTTAATTAAAAATGCATCGGGGGCTGGTCTCTTTCACACTGCTCTCCCTGTAAGTCTCCAGATTGGCAGCATGCTGGTTTTTCATATATAAAAACCAGGGACTGGCTGCGGTTGCTAAGCAACACAAAAGAGTCAAGTGCATTTGTTTATTGGCCAATAAGAATGCAGACAAAGTTTCAAGGTTTTAGACGAGGTCCTGTAATAATGTAACTCAGAGCCCAGGATTCTCTAATAAGCACCTTTTATATATTTGAGTGAGTGTATAAATAATAGTGTTATTATGAATAAAGAAGTCTGTCGTCATGGAGCTCATAAACAGCTCTCAGTCTGTTTTAATGTTGGTTTAACATAAAAAATTATTGCTTAATCCCTTTTCTGCCAACTTTTTTTTGATAAATGATCAAGATTTGCTGGTTCTAGCTCCTTCTTTGTAAGGATTTGCACTTTTCCTTTTCATTCATTGGTTGGACAAAAGACGCAATTTTTGGAGGACAAGTTCGGCCCTGGGAAATTGTGATGAGCCTTTTTCACCTTTTTTAAAAATACATTTTAATAGACTAAATAATTAATCGTGAATTAATCTGCAGATTAATCAACAGTGAAAATAATTGTTAGTTGCAGAGGCTTTATGAATTAAAAGGAAAACAAAAATTAATCTGACTATTTATATAGCACACTCTGGCTGTATCCATGGTACAGATAAGTGTGGTGAAATCTTTGCCTGGGAAGGCTGTGACTTATTTATTTATTTTTTAAAAACTTTATTTTACAGTTTTTCATTAACAAACATACAACTTCCAAACATAGACAAAAACTTAATTAAATAAACAGAAAAATACAAGAACAAATACAAAAGTCAGACAGGAACCTCTTATCATATGTTGAGTGAACTGATGTTTTGAGCATCTTATAAAGTAGTTTTAACTATCCAATACAACTACTGTTAAAGTATATCATTGAAAGGGAAAACCTTATGCAAATTCTATAAAGGGACTCCAGGTCAGGGTGAAGTTTCTGTGGGCTTTACATATCTTATATCTCACTTTCTCTAAAGGTAGAAAAGATAGTACATCGCTCAACCACTGCAGAAATGACGGGGCTAAGGCTGTGACTTGTGATTGTGCCATAATGTCTACATCCAATTAACGCAGCAGCAAAAGAACATTTTACACATGGATAGGTAAAATATAGAGTACATTAGTTGAGCTATAAATCAACAAACGCGCCTACTTGAGGTGGTTGTTCTCCATTAGCGATCAAAACACCTTTTCCTTCATATGAAAATGTTTAAAATCTATTTTAAATAAGAAATATCCACACTGAATGCTGCTGTTCAGTTCTATGTGCTAAAAAGTGCTAGCAGCTATCCGTCTGAGCTGTGCACACTCACACTCAAACTGTCAGAGAAAAAAAGCTTTTAAAACTGTCCATAATATCCATGTGGTGTTAATGTGTTCACTAAATATATTTTAGACTAGTCTGCCGTGTTAGACTAGACTTAATTCTGCTCAAAAATGAGTCTGTTGCAAGTTTGACGATTTTACAAAAGTAAAATTTCACTTCTGTCGCACAACAACACAACAAGATGACATTTGAGTTTGATTATGTGACCTACGACTTTAGCCTCCAGTTTTTCCTTTTGTTTTTTCCTCCAGCTGACACCAGTGAGGTAATCATGACGCCCAAAAAGTGTCTATACAGCGTGAGCACCAGCAGATCCATGAGAACGTTGGTCTTAATGCAGACAGTGGTGCAGGTCAGCCTCAGCTCAGTTTTTAGGACCAAGCTGTGGCAAAAGGAGCGTGCTCCTTTTAAAACACTCTTTTTTTTTTCTGGAGCATGTGTAATCCTGAGGCAAATTATGCATAATTAACACTGAAAATAAAATAATTAAATACCACTAATAAAATTATGAATTATAAATATGAAGAAATGATCAAAAGACACCACTATCATCATTTCTTTTTAGCTTTGGCGCTGCCCACCCTGACAACTCATCACTGCAGATCAGTTTTGTTTGTACATTTTGTTCTGTCAGTAAAGAAAGAGAACATAACAACCCCCCCCCCCAGTTACATGTGTCCAGTCTTTTGGGCCCCCAATTCTGCCACCCACAGGACCGGGACAGAATGACACATCACAGACAGAACCAGGCACATATGGTCCTTTATTTGTCCTCTATTAAAAATCAAAGCTACTCCGACCTTGTGGGAAACAATTTATTCACAGTCAAAGATGCACTCTTACAAATAAGGGTTCCAACAGGGTTCCTCCTGAAGGGTTGAAGTTCCACTGAGAGCCATTTGCTTTTGAAGAACCCTCTTTTGAAGGGTACTTTATATGACTAAGGAGTCCATTAAGAACCATTTTCATACAAAGAACCCTTTTTTGGGAGAAAGGGTTCTTCGAGAACTGTTGAAATCCTCGAAGAACTCTTTGGTCAAGGGTTCTTTGCACCATAATATAAAAGGGTTCTCAATAGAACCTGGATCCTGGATGGGCTTTGGACAAAACCCTTGGAATATATAATTGCTCTTGGTAGAAATTACAAGGTGGGTTCGACATAAAACCCTTAGAATATAAAATGGTTCTCTGCAGAACCCCAGGGGTGGGTTCTAGATAAAACCACTGGAATATAAGAAGGACTCCAAGAATCTTCTGGCTGTGTTCTAAAAACCCTTGGAAGGTAAAGGGTTCTCGGCAGAAGCATATAGGTAGGTATGCTCTAGAGAAATCCCTTAGAATATTAACGGTTCTTGGCAGAACCCCATATGTGAGTTCTAAATAAAACTCTTGGAATATAAAAAGGGTTCTCAGGAGAACGCCCTGACTGTGTTCTAAAAAAAAGGTAAAGGGTTCTCAGCAGAAGCCTCTGGGTATGCTCTAGATGAAACCCTTAGAATATTAACGGTTCTTGGCAGAACCTCATATATGGATTCTAAATAAAACCCTTGGAATATAAACGGGTCTCAGTAGAACCCCCAGGTGGGTTCTTGTTAGTACCCTTATAAGGTGAAAAGATCTGGATGAAACCCCCAGAGAGGGTTCTGTGTGGAACCATTCTACCAAAGGAGGATTCTCCTTTCGAGACAGTCTTAGGGGGTTCTTGGTGGACCCTTTCACAGATGGTTCTAGGTAAAACCCCTTATGTTGGACTCAAGGCAGAACTCTATGAAAAGGTTCCAAATGGATCCTTTATAAAATGTTCTATTGGGAGCCAAAAAGGGGTTCTCCTAAGGGGACAAGCCAAAGAACCCTTTATGGTTCTAGTGAGCATCCTTTTTTCTGAGAGTGTACTTGAGTTTATAATCATTATGTGCGGACAATAAAAGCTGCTGCTGAGAGTCGAGGCAGACGGTTTCACCAAAAACAAAGAAAATAGTAAAACAGTGTAAAACAAAGTGGACAACAGGTGACAAACTCCGTCAGACACGCTGTCAGGAGAACAGACCTCGTGGAACGCATGTACTCCCTCCTCGTTGTTATTACTATCCGGGCGCCCAGCCTGGCGTGATGGTATGCCAACTGTTCCCCCGCTGTCTGTACTGGCACCCGTCAGCAGCACCCTGGCACCTCGGAGGGGCTCTGGGGGAGGGAGAGGCCCGTCAGCAGTCAGCCTGTGGATACATGTGTGGTCAGGAGGAGCAGGAGGAGCAGGGGAGGAGCAGGAGAGGAGCGAACGCTTCTGCACATCATCAAAGCAGGGCTGACATTTGATGCACAGGCACAGTTCAACCCTGTTATCAGACATAAGCTCCCCCTCACGGCAGATTGTGCTTGGCGTTAAATAATTACAAATATCTACACGGGGTCACCTCTGATATCATTTTGTTTATGATAAATAATTTACAGCGCTGCAGAGGAAATAACTGCCGCTGTCATCGGTATATTTACAGACAGCAGGAGAAAGTACACAGCATCTTTAATGGCCCGCTCTATGGAACAAGTGGAATTATAAAGTAATCAATACAGATAATGATCATGTTTAGCTTATGCAGAGTGGCTGCTGCTGTATAAACAGACTTTTAGATGGTTCTGAAATTATCTTCTGTGTAAGTTAATAGTCTGTTTTCTCCTGATTTCACTTACAGAAGCTAATCACAAATCTGATTAAAAGAGGCTACAAAAAAATCAAGCAGCAGAAACAGAGAGAAGCTATCCTTTAAGTTACTTCTAAAAATATTATTATTCACTTTTCTTTTTGTTCGGCTTTCATTTGCAGCTTAGGTCTGACTGAAACATTCATCCCCTGTGGATGATTTGTTGGGGGATGCCATCCCTCTTGCAGGCAAAATGACCAAAATGCCTTTTCCAGCCCCTAAGTCCAGGGGCAGGGGGCTTGTTTAGTTGAATATGTTGGTGCAGTCTGTCAAGACTCACTGATTCTTTATCTGACTGAGGTTTGTGCAAATTAGAAACTACGGCCCCGACCACGGCTCTGAAACATCAGTAGCTTCACTGTGCTGTGCACTGATAAATCCATGGTGCTGAAGTGACGGGCAGATTCGCCCTGTGGTCAGTTTCATCTTGGATCTGTAATATTGTCTAAACTATATACAGTGGTGGACAGAGTACTGAACATCTATACTCAAGTGCAAGTACTGTTACATCGCTAAAATATTACTCAATTACAAGTAACAGCACTTGTGTTAGAAATGTGCTTAAGTAAAAGTACAAAGTATTCATCGTAAAAACTACTCAGAGTATTAGTTACTTTTAATCATGATGTCACAGTCACCAAACTAATTTTATGCATTTTCTTGAACCAATAGTAGAAAACACTAACAACTGATTAATTAATAATTTATTAGATATTAGATACAAAGCATGTTTTTCCCCTCATTTTCTTTTTTTTTCAGTTTTTTTTTTGTTGTCATTTTAAGTTTAAGTTTCTCCATCAAACAAAAAAATGTCAAATGAGGTGCAATTACTGCCACGACTATTGATTAAATATCAATGAATAAATTATCAATTAATAAATTAAATTCTTAAAGGCTTAAAGGATCCACGATCAATGATTAACTGTAGTACTTTTAATAATTAATTGTTTTTCATTTGTATGTCTTTGTTTTCATTGGCCGGTTTGCGATCAGATCACCTGATGAAAGGTTTGGATATTAATTAAACTAGTACTCAGTACTCAACTATGATTTTTAAAAATAACTAAGTAGATTACAAGTGTAATGTACAAGTAAAAGTACAGACTTGAAAATATACTCATAAAAGTACAAGTATTCCCAAAAAAATACTTAATTACAGTAATTTGAGTATTTGTAATTAGTTAATTCCATCCCTGCCTATATATTATACATATTTAAACCTATATGATATTGTAGTCTAAATACCCTACAGAGTAAAGTCACCCTCATGATCAAGGGGCAATGTTTACAGGTCGGGGTGGGAGTGGGGTTGGGGGGTACACTGACAGTTCATGCCCCTCAGAAGACTATTGAATGGACTGATTGAAATTTGGTTCACACATTCATGTCCCGCTCAGGATGAATTTTAATTACTATGACTAAGGACACTTCATCAACCTCAACTGTGCTCTGTGTTTACTGCTAAGTTAGCAAACATTAGCATGCTAGCAGACTGAACTAACATACATTATACCTGCTTAACTCCAGCAGGTTAGCATTATTATTGTGAGCATGTTCCCAGGGTCCAATGTTCTATGCTAACCCCTACCCCAACTGCTTTATCCCCCCCCCCCCAAGAATGTTCTGCCAAGTACTGCTCTATTGCGCTAGTACTTGTTGGCTTGACGGCACAGTTTTGTGATTGCAGGCTTCCTAACATTGTGAAAGGATCAATTTTAACCATAAACCATGATCTTTTCCTGACCTCACCCAAGTAGCTTTTATGCCAAAACTGTGACTGAAAATTGAAAATATTTTTTTTAGAAAACTGAAAATATCAAGTCAGCCAGATCTGAAAACAAAAAAACAAAAAAACAGTTAACAGTGACATTAACAACCAGTTTACACCTGGTATTAAAGTGTGATCTGTATCCGGGTACGTTATCCAGGTAATTCGAGGTGTAAATGCTACATGATCAGAATGAGATCAGATCTGGCACATCTGGAGGTAGTTTGACTTGCATCATGTTTGGATTTTAGGTAGGTGTAGACACAAGCCGTACAAAAAATCTGGATAACATGTGCGGATACAGATTCACGTTTTAATCCCAGGTGTTAGCTTCACACAGGACAAGAAGCCCAGTCCTGTGCGACTAAGAGTCCTGTGTTTGATCCATTCATCCACCATGACCTCCTTCCTAAATTTCTCCCAGATGCCAGAATCTACACTCACACTCACAGCCAATCAGAGCGCAGCAGTGATAGCCAATCACAGCAGAGCAGGGGAAGATAAGAGTGTGGGAACCCAAGGAGAGCACATATTTTGTAGACCCAGAGAACACAGAACCCTCTGTCATGTTGCCTTTATGTGCCATATAAATCTGAGGAACAGAAGAATAACCTGTTTTCATTTTAGTGCCACTGTGTCAAAGTAAAGTTTCACAGAGCTGCTGCACAATAGCCACTTTCTGACCGCTATTATCTTGGTTATCGTGTTGTTTCTGAGCAAATCAAAATATGTAATAGCTTTTGCCTTACTGGTAAACATAGAAGGCTCAAGTGTCAATATCAGAAATCCGGCTCTTTAATAGGATGAATGAAAGAGACGGGTGACTTGACTTGAGTTTCTGACCTGGTGAGAGAAATTCATCCACCACAACAAAGAGCAGAAATGAAAACCAAAAACACTTCTGAGGCACCCGAGACGCCTCACCTCTTCCAAGTTCTTAATTTTATACGTCTCTTTCACATTTATTTATGCAGAGAAGTCGGCTGAATTGTTTCTCAGCCGTTGAAGGTATTTTTACAAAAAAAACACACCTGAGCTGAACTGATTTATGTTAATGGCCTGTTTTCCTACAATGATCAAAGGAGATTTGCAAATTTATTTCACGCTGTACTATATAAAAATGTCTACACGCTATATGTGTATTATCAAAATTCGTATTTAACTCAAATATGCGTAGTTATTTGACCCACTGCATCTGAATGATGCTTTGGAAAAAAAACAGTTTTGAATTCCAGCTACGTTTTGACGCGTTGAGTATTTGAGTCCATTCACTGTTTTGTGAAGTTAATTCAGAGAGGTCAAGGAGAGACGTCTCTCAGCTCATGTGTCTGTATAAAGAGGGAGATTTCACATTCAGCTGCATGTTTAATACGCACAGAACCTGCATTTAATTCTGAAAATATTCACTTTCTGAATAGGTCAACTGTGCCGCTGCTATATAAGCAATGTACAGATAAAAACATAGAACTGGAGGTCATGTGGTCAAAACCTTGGAGCGTGAATTATAGCTTTTAAGTGCTGAAATCACCACAGACAGCCCAAAGAAAGAGGCGAAAATATGCATATATTCAGAACAGATTAAAAACCCTTCCAGGTAACTATGCTAATTGTTTTTTTGTTTATTTTTTGGAAAAACAGGATCCAACTTTGAATCATAGAATTTATCGCTGAAAGTGCTTCATTCATAGGGAGTCGCTCATGTGCCAAATCTGATTAAACAAAGTTTACTTTTGATTAACTTCCTGTATTATACTTCTTACAACCATGATGGAACCGCTGACTGAATGTAAAGATGGAAAAGACATGGCAGTTCCCCAAAAGTGAAGCCAAAACATGAACATCATGATCGCCCCCTGGTGGCTGGCTGCAGTATAGGTCATAGACTCCACCCCCTTCATGTTAGCATATGGGACATGGGCTAAACTAAAAGATCAAAAATACACGTTAAATGAATTTGATAAAGATGATAAGCACAGGTGTGATGCTGCCAGAGTGCACAGCAATGATGCTCTATCACTTTTTTCTCTCCAGGTTCACATAATCCGTTTTTTTAAAAGCGGTTTAAGATCGAATCATTACTTAAGTGCATGACAGCTGAGCTCTGCTTGCAATTGGTTTAAAGGTGAGACCTTGATGCAATCACTATGGTGCAGACTCTGGCTCCAAATGACCCCCCCAGTGCAAGATGGCAGAGCCTGTATCCGGGATATTTTGGCTTCATTTTTGCAGAGTGAAACAAGTGTAAACGCGGCGTCCATCTTTATATTCAGTCCGTGGATGGAATTCACACAGACCCACCGCAACACAAACGGCATCTCACAAAAACGGGGACGAGGAAATAATTTTCAAGCAGCTTTGTTTTACGTTCATAAAAATGTCTCAGATTATATTTACAGAACAAAACATATTTAGGGTCACAATGAACAATATTTTGAGGCCTGAATACGTCCTATCACATCATTCATTTTTGGCAAATAACGAAGACTTCGATCTTTAATACTAAACAATGTTGGTGGCCAATTTGAACTACATAAACAGTGTGTAGCACAAACACAGTAGAAACAACTTGACATCAACATCAGTCTTTTTCATATATTATTATAATGTAGAAAACTTGCAGTTTACATGATGAAAACAACAAAAATATGATACATGACTTCTTCTTCTTTTTTTTTTTTAAGAATAATCTGTGATTTTTTGTTTTGTTTTGTTTTATTCATGATGGGAGACAATCAAGTCTCATTGATGCCTGCACACTTCAACTGAAATCAGTTCACTGTGATGGTAAAATGAGCTCATGGGTCAAATGAATATTACTTCTATACTCCACACACTGAGACCTACCCAGTGACACACATAAAGCACAGCAGACAAAGATTTGCCAAAACGTTACCAGCTGCACAGCCAGATATCCCAGATGAAATAAATAGCACAGGCGTATAAAAGTGAAATGAAATACGAGTAAAACACAGAGGTATAGGTAAGAAAGCTGGATTCTTTTAGTTTGATGTGTTGCTTACAAAAAGTATGAATTTGGAGTTTGAAAGTTGCACTATACAAGAGTGATTTAACCAAAACAAACGTCTAGCTCCATTTCATCTGCTGGGCTATACAACCGGTCTCAGACCTGCTTTATTTACACTGAAGACGACATAATAGTCATATATTAAGGGTCAACTTAAAATTGAGAATCAAAAACCAACGTGTGAGAATGAAAGAAGCCTCTGGAGGCCGAAAAAACAAGAAAAAAAATTAAAACAAAAAAGAAAAAAGAAGAGGGCTTTTGATCTTCGGCACATCGCCTCCCGCTGGAGGAAAACTGAAATCTGTAACACTTGAGCAGGTAACAACTGGTCGAGTCAAGAGACGAGCCATCAGCTGAGGAAGAAACCAGACAGTCAGTATTAGGTGGTCTTCACCAGATCGTAGACGTGGATGTGGACGTCGTCGTCATATTTGATGTAGTACACTGTGGGCTTTGCCGGGACCTGGTAGATGACCAAGCCCGTCCTCTTTAGGCCGTTATCTGTGACGTACTCCACCTGTTTACCCACGAGGCTCTCTGGCTCCTCACCCGGCTTCCTGTCTGCCGGCAGCAGGTGTTTGTTCTCTGGATGACGGAGAGGAAAAACAACGGCCAAGATGAGACCAATGTAACAGGAGGCTGTGATTTCTTCTTTTATTATCATTCACCCAGCCAGTTCAACTTCAAGGCTAAGATCGTAAATTATCTACAGTCTGAAGACGAACCCTTACCCTCACCAAACAACTTTATTTACACACCTCTCCTCGTCTCCTCTAATTCCATGTCGTATCTTCTTGATAAGACACAAGTGCTGATAACAGAACTTA
>JAJHUR010135233.1:359-30776 GCA_027495735.1 Lutjanus campechanus
CAAACAGAATTTATCTGGAAAGTTGAAAGCTCAATAAAAACAAATTTCTTTTTAAAAATCAGCATCATGTCCTAGTATTTAAATATGTAGTATATATTATATATATTTAATATATAGTAGGCTATTTATATATAATGATCTGCTGTTACCCACCGCCTAATTTACCTGGCAACAGTCGAATAAGGGGAGTACCGGCACTTATTTTTTTCCACTTAAAGCACTGTGAACAACGGCTTGGTTTCAGCCAAATGTCCCAGTAATAAGTGTGACAACGACCTGATATTAGGACCCTAAGTTAATAATAAAGCAGAAATCTAACCGAAGTGCTCACTCAGCCACAAAGTAATAAATCAGTGTTGTTTCATCTGCCTCTCTTAAGCTAGCAAGCTCAACAGCTGCTACCACCACTGCCAGCATTGTTCTGCTGCTGATAAAAACACAGTAGCTACACAGACAGTAGCTAAACTTATGTAGCTTTTAAGCCTTAGCTTAACAAGGCTGCTCATGCTATCCAGCTAGCTAACTAGACTCGCACAGGTAGGTTTATCTGTGGATGCACAGTGCTACAGTTAAGTTTGGTTATGCACCAAAATGTCTTGGTAAAGTTTAGGAAAAGATCTACGTTAATCCAGAAAGTTATCTACGGGGGTGTGTGACGTAGTCTGCAAGATTACAGATCGACTCTTCTCGAGCTCTACTTGTCCCATAGTGTTGAGCTTCCTAACCTAAAAGTCCAGTGTGCAAGATTTAGGGGGATCTATTAGCAGAATATGATCTTTTAGATTTTAGATTTTTTTCATTACACTCAACATATAAATCATTGGGGGTTTTTTTTGCCCTTTATATCTACAGTGGCATGGGTCATCTTCCACAGTGTTTCTACAGTAGCCCAGAATGGACAAACCAAACACCTGTCTCTTATACACATCTAGATGTGTATAAGAGACAGGTAGTATATTGTTCTTTATTTTAACATTTTAATCCTACTTATAATCCCTTTTTTTTACTAAATCTATTTGTAATCTGATTATGTTGTTTTATCTGTAACTGTAATGGAATACAGTTACCTTTTTTGTATCCAGATTACATAATGCCATTACATGTAATCTGTTGTCCTTAAACCTGATTGTACCTCACTCCTGCAAAAGTCTTTTTAAAATTTGTGGCACTCGAAGAGTTCCAACAAAAACTCAAGATGTGAAGCAACACAAAAGGAGTTCCCAGTATTTTAGACAATAATAAAAGGCCGCCCTCTGCTGCTAAACATAACCAGTATGATCAGTGTCAACTTTGCTTTCAGTCTCCAGCTAATCACATCCTATCAGCAGTACACGTCTTAAGGAAAACAGACAAGCAATTAGGACATGGATTATTTGTCATAAACACCATTCACTGCCATGCAAATGCAACATAATTGCCCAGTAGACCTTGAGTGACAAGTCATTAGATGATTGTTCACAACGGTTGATTACGATATGACAGGCGTGTCTCGCTGGATACATAACTGAAGTAAAGTGTTGACATCATTTTAAAAGGCCTCTGCTCATCACATCCAAACCCTCCATAAACAGCAACGTCGTTACACCATAAATATTTCCTTTTTTGCTTTATTATTTTTGCAACATTTCCTTCTAGCAGTAAGATTTACGGTTCAGTTTGTAAGGATATAGACAGCATGCACTGGATCTGGAAATTCCAATCTGGCAATCAATGAATATGAGGTTAAACTTCTGATTCACATCTGCACTGGAGGACTTTTAGCTCAATTTATGTCTGTAAAGCATACAGCCAAGGCAAACAAGAATCCATCTTGACTGGACAAGTCAGTCATATGACATCAATGTCACTGAACATGTACTTTATTTGTTTAAAAGTTAAAAAAAAATAAAAATCTTGAAGATCAGGAACCAAAGATGGCTGCAGTACAGGCCTGGGAGAGCATCTGCAGGCAACAGGCTTATACCAGGTGTCTGCTGGGTCAGAGATTTCAGGCTGTTATTGGCTGTAAAAGCTTTGATACCAAATATTAAATATCTGCAATCAACATTATTAACTTGTGCAGTTAGTTTCTGTGCCCTTAAATATGTGGATTGTGTATATAAAGCTTAACAGGTCCTGCAGGGATCATCTGAAGTGAATGTAAACACCCTCACGCTAAAAATAAACCTGACAGAAGGAAAAACACAGGTTTGATTAACAGCATGAACAGCGGCTTGGTTTCAGCCAAATGTCCCAGTAATAAGTGTGACAACGACCTGATATTAGGACCCTAAGTTAATAATGAAGCAGAAATCTAACCGAAGTGCTCACTCAGCCACAAAGTAATAAATCAGTGTTGTTTCATCTGCCTCTCTTAAGCTAGCAAGCTCAACAGCTGCTACCACCACTGCCAGCACTGTTCTGCTGCTGATAAAAACACAGTAGCTACACAGACACAGTAACTAAACTTATGTAGCTTTTAAGCCTTAGCTTAACAAGGCTGCTCATGCTATCCAGCTAGCTAACTCGACTCACACAGGTAGGTTTATCTGTGGATGCACAGTGCTACAGTTAAGTTTGGTTATGCACCAAAATGTCTTGGTAAAGTTTAGGAAAAGATCTACGTTAATCCAGAAAGTTATCTACGGGGGTGTGTGACGTAGTCTGCAAGATTACAGATCGACTCTTCTCGAGCTCTACTTGTCCCATAGTGTTGAGCTTCCTAACCTAAAAGTCCAGTGTGCAAGATTTAGGGGGATCTATTAGCAGAATATGATCTTTTAGATTTTAGAATTTTTTCATTACACTCAACATATAAATCATTGGGTTTTTTTTTTGCCCTTTATATCTACAGTGGCATGGGTCATCTTCCACAGTGTTTCTACAGTAGCCCAGAATGGACAAACCAAACACTGGCTGTAAAGAAGGCCTTTCCTGTTTTTCAGCAACCAATTTCAGTTTCTCAGCCACCGCAGGTTCTCCTACATGCTTGTTTGCAATCTGCAACTTCAGGGTTTGATGCCACCAAATCCGACACACTGGTCCTTCTAGAGGCAGGTGGCATGTGATTAACTGAAAGGTAAGAAGGCAGCGACAACAGTGATGTGAGAAGTTACATTATGAAATAATAAGAGCCCAGTGTTATTGGGAAAAACGTCATTATTAAATAAAAGCAGCCTTCTGAAAAAGGGCATTTTGAAATAAAAATGTCGCATGAAATAAAAACAAAATATCCTCCAAAACTTTTATATATTTAACCTATAACATAATTTAATAATGTTTAAAAAATCAAACTATTAATAGAAATCTAGACATTGAAAAAGAATGGCCAAATATAAATACAATATTGTGATCCACTTAGTGATTTTGTCCACATGGTTTTTCACTCACCCCTTTTTAAATGACATGTTCTTTTAAGGATTCCTCAGGGCTCACCACAGAAATCATCCTCTAATAAATCAGTCATTCTTGCTAAATCCCGCAGTGACCCCTGTATCCACACATGCGAATAGGTGTGTGTGTGTGTGTGTTTCTGTGCATGCAGTTACACGCCAGTTAACATGAATGTGTGTGTATGAGCACGTGCACTGCTGCCCTTCATAATCAGGGGGTCTGAAAGAGCCTCCACTCTGCCAGTGAATTGCTCACAGCTGTGGGCCCCTTGTCGCGCTGGCAGCCTCGGCCCTGTCATCGTGCGTCCGCCTATCTGACCTGCTAATTTGGAGCATATGTAAGTGCTCTTAAAGTGGCGGGCCTTTTGACATGCCACAAACAGCAGCTGTGGCAGCTGCCCCGAAGGAAAGCTTTATTTAATTCAATTACATCTTTTGGAGATATGTAAACGAGGGAGCTGAGGGGCTGGGAGAGAGGAGAAGGAGGAGGAGGAGGAGGGAAAGGTGGGTGACGGGGAGGAGAGAAGAGGACAGGGGGGTGGTCTGTCCTCCCCTCCCCTCGCCACCCTACCTATCCTCAGCACACCCCTCTAGCTTTCCCTTCTCTTGCCCCCAAAAGACCCTCTTCGCCATCGCCTCCTTTCCAACTTGAAACCCAAAAGTGTCAAGGCCCAGGTGGCTTGATAGGCAAATGATTGGGTGAGTAACTGTTGCAAAAACCCCTCACCTCCCCTCCTCTCCCTTCTCAGACCCCCTTCAGCCCCCCCTACTGCTCACTGTCTCTCCAGCGGGGGGAGTCTGAGGGGGGATAATCAGGGTCAGGATCCTCTGCCACACTGATCAGTACGTCTCAACCCCCGGGCAGCCCTGCAATTAATGCGCCGTTGAAAGGGAGCGAAAATATTCACCATCTGGCAATTAGAGCTCATAGGCTCCCTCTTTCTGTCTCTCCTCCTCTTCTTTCCCTCTCTGGCTTTAAATGCAATTGTGATCTTATTCTTGTTCCAGCTCCAGCGCCTCGCACTGGCCCAAGGCCCATTTGCCGCTCCGAGAGTCTATATAGGAATGAACGAGCGCAGGATCGCAATCCAGGGCAATTCAGAAACCCCTCTCAGTCCCAAAATGGAGACATAATAACGACTCTTCTTGTCATTTCTCTCCCCCCACCTCCCCTCCTCACTCTGCGGAGGATTCATCCCTTCGCTTGCTCTTCCAGCCCCAGCTGCTTCTGGCCTGAAAAGGGGCTTGAAAGAGACTGGTGTCATCATGATCAAATTAACTCTTTCTCTCTGGATGGGAGCAAAGGTTGTCAATGGTTCTGTCGTCTGTAGTCGTTTTTTTTTAAGCACATCAATGATGTTATGATTAGTCATTTTGCTGCCGACAATGCCCGCCAAATGCGTGTGAATGCCCTTTCCCGTCAAAGAGGAGCGGAGGGCTGTTGAAAGACATTGATTTTGAGAGAAGTCAGACATGTTTCCTTTTTTTCTCTCCCTCCTCCTCTTCTCCACACACTCATTGTGAAATTCAAATCTGGGGATGACAAACAGAGTGATTACATTTGATCTGGCTAGTTTTGAGTTGCAAATGTGCAACCTCGACATTTGGCTAGTGCGAATCAAGGTCTCAGGGACAATGGAGAAGCAAATTTGAGGAAGTAGCAGGTCGCAGATATACCGCACACAGTCAGCAGCGAGAGATGCAGCACAGAAAAGCTGTGCATATCACAGCACAGGCCAAAAGGGTTTTCCATTAATCAAGAAATGTATTTTGTGTAACAAGACCCAGTGAGCATTTTTGATTGAAAAGATGTTTAAAAGACGACTATGGTCACTGATGAGAAGACACTCAGAATACGTGCTAAAGTGAAAGTTTTTTTCACCAACTGTTTGAAGACTTTGCTTGAACGTTCACAGTCAGACTTTATTTCACTGGGATTTGCAACAGTGACATTTGGACACTTTGGACCCTTGCATCCAAATTTCTCAGAAAACACTCAAACCCGAGTTGACTGAATGAATGAATATCCTGTGTCTAACCCACTCACCCACCAGATTACCCAGACGAGTCGGCTTGTGCATGTACGTAACACTACTGCAAGAAGAATCAATTTCTTTATTTTACCTGAAGAACTTCTCTCATTATGTCCTGGAAGCTTCATGTTGACAGCACACATGTATTTATGCATTTTATATAAAATATTAAAGGCATTTAAATTACTTTTTCATGTAGATCCAACACATCCTTAAACTCCAGAACAAGTCAAATGCCAATTACTCCCAAATCAACATATGTTACAAGTGGAGAGTACCGGCAGCAAAAGGCTTACCGGACCTCAACTACCATACATAGGTCACGTGACATTACACACGTGATTAACATTGTAAAACAGGTGCAGTTAGGTTAGGTTTAGGCAATAAAACTACTCGGTCAGGGTGAGGAAAAGGACGTGGTTTTGTTTCATATGTCACATGACGGAAGTGATGTCACTTGCAAGATGACATAACTTACATGACACATTATAAAATGGTCACAGCTTGGTTTGGGCACAAAAACTACTTGATTAGGTTTAGGAAAAGATTGTGGTTTGGGCTCAAAATAACTTATGTATGTTACATGACAGAAGTGACATCACTCATGCAATGGATGTCATGCCCATAACAAAATGTTAAGTTACTCAAAACATTAAATAACTCGTTTCACACAGGACCAGAACCCCGTTGTCCTGGGCTTCTAGACCTCCCCCAAAGATGGAACCTTCTTGCTCCTTACAGACCTTTTTATAGCCGGCATCATCGAAAAGCGCGCATTTCGCACAGAAGTAGCGGTCGATCCCAGTCATCCCGACGAGTTCTCACGCTGCAAAGGTTGAATTAAATGTTTCACCAGCACCAAAATCACCAAAATGTATGTGTGTTACGTATATGATACGTCAGAATCGATGTTCCACTGGTCGACTTAAGTTGGAGCAATCAGCGGCGTCTACAGCTGCAAGCTATTAAATGTGTTGACTGGACTGAGGACGCGATCAAAACTGATCGTGTTTGCAGCGACTCAATGTGGTTTGCCATAAAATGCACACGCAGCTTTCTCAATTGTGAACAAACTGTAAAAGGGTCTATACTTCTCCTGTCATGTTCACGCCATCGACTACCTAACACTAAATTGACATATCAGTCGGAATAAGCTGCTTGTGCTTCCAACTAGCACAAACATTTTCCTTGAGGACACGCACACAGCCGATATAGTTCATATTCACAACTTTTTGTACAAAACAATAAATGTGTTGAAATTATGTCTTTGTGGAAGCCAAAATTCACCTCACAGTGAAATAAGACTTTGGAGAAATGCCTTCATACTAATCAATATCATCTCTCTGTCGATCTTCAACTGAACAGATTATCAAAATGATTAAACAAACTTGTTACACAATGTTGTAACCTCATTTTAGCTGATTGAAAAAAAGGCAAAATGAGGTCATTCAGACTGAACATCAACCAGTTTTTAACTAGAATTAAATGTTGAAATCCCTGTTGGAGTTCAGTCAAACGAGAACAAAAATAAACCTTTGTTGCTTTTTCCCTTCGTGTTCCTCATGTAACTACACCTGTAAGGTCAGCGTTTGTCGACTTCCCTTGATCTGCTGACCTCAATCTCTGTCGTCTTTAATTGCTATCCCACCATCCCTACAGCGAGCCGCCGCCATTGTGTTTTCCTGTAAAGCGATAATTACACATATTGAATTATTAACAGTCATTATCAAAGCTTGTGCTTAACTTGTTTTGTTGTAGTGTAAGGTTCCTGTGATCTCGGGCAGTCATTACTTATTAACAGACTGGATACTTTCCCCCCAGTTGCCGCATGTCGACGCATGGCGTTAATGACGCGCTCATCCTGTTTGCCCCCGTTTGAGCTCCAACTAAACGGCAGAAATAATATTGGGGTTACACTGAGGAAAAAAGCAACGCAAAAATGACTATTTATTGGCCCATGAAATCATTATCATAAAGGGAGATTAATTAAACCAGTATTTTGAATAGAGTGTTTACATAGTCGAGGAGTGGTTTTTGCCTGGGCCCGGCTGAGATTTAATGGCACCGTTTCTTCAGGGAGATGCCCAATTACAATTTGAGTCCAGGCAGACGACCAACCAGTGCATTAACCCACATTACACGACTGCCAGGTGAAAACCTTCTCCACAAAGGGATCTTTGAGACGGATTTAGTGCAGTAGGTGTTTTTGAGTTTATCCAGTTGATTTTAAGAGTTTTATTTAGTGCAGTGATGCCCAGCCAGGGGTGCTTATACCCCACAGGGCGCTTCTGCAGTTGCCAGAGGGTATGTGGAGAGATTGTGGAGTAGCACAAGTAATTTAATAAAATAGAAATATTGTGAATGAAATATCCAACTTACTGGGTCAGCTGTGACACCTGAATACCACCTTTCACACCTGAAAGTTCAAACCAAGGTCCCTGCATTTTTTTAACATTGAGTACATTTGATCCAGTTAGTTTTAGTTTCACATCGCATTTTTTCAAGTGCACTAAAGAGCTATACATGACATACCCCATACTCTATGTTGTCATCACCAATACATGAGCTGCGTCTCCCCATACTTGTGATTGATTGATTTGTAGCAGGTCGGATACATTCCCAACTCACATACTGATGATTTGTCACCTCCCTTTGGCAACTTATACAAACGCGCATGCTATCCATTAGCAGCAGAAAGTGTCCACCTGTGAAATCAATGTAAACCCGTCCACAGCTGTGTAAGATGCACCAGGGCTCTAAGAGTGCATGGAAAATAATTAGCATGTGTGGTTGGTCTAATGTGATGGATTAGTTCTGTTAAAGGTGGACTTATGAATAAATGGTTGAAATAGTAAGCTAAAAGTAAGGGAGAATAGTTGAAACTGTTAACGAAAAGTAATGGAGAACCACCAGATGGCTAAAAGTAATGGAGAAACAGTTGTGATGGAAAACCAGTTAAAATATTTAGTTAAAAGTAATAGAATAACAGAGAAACAGTTGAAATGGTTCGCTAAAAGTAATGGAGAGGCTTTTAAAACTGCTAAAAGTAATGGAGAAAGAGTGTGATGGTAAAACCATTTAAACTAAAAGTAACGGAGAGCCACCAGACAGCTTAAAGTAATAGAGAAACAGTTGAGAGAGTTAGCTTAAAGTAATGGAGAAACGCTTGTGATGGAGAACCAGTTGAAACGGTTAGCTAGAAGTAATGGAGAACCACCAGATGGCTAAAACTAATGGAGAAACAGTTGAAACTGTTAACTAAAAGTAATGGAGAAGCTTTTAAAACAGCTTAAAGTAACAGAGAACCACCAGATGGCTAAAAGAAATGGAGAAACAGTTGCGATGGAAAAACAGTTCAGACAGTTAGTTAAAAGAAATGGAGAAAGAGTTTAAACAGTTAGCTAAATGTTCCCTAATGGATTTTAAAAAAGCCGAAACAGTTAGCTAAAACTAATGCATAACAAATCTGAGCAGCTAAAAGTAATGGAGAAAGAGTTGAAACAGTGGAAAGTATGAGTAGAACGTTTTTTTTTTCCTCTCACTTCAAATGGTAGCAAAAATGCAAACTGAAACCAAAAAGACTTAAACATCGACAACAAGTACTAATAGTTACATAATGTTGTGTTTGAAATCAATTCAAACCTATTTGGAACAAGACAGTGGTGTAAAAGTGGTGTAAAGGACAAAGTGAAAATGTTGGAAAAGAATTAGATTTTTAAACAGCCAGTAGCTCCTGTTAATGCAGAGGTTTTTGTATGGTGTCAGTACCCTAGTCTGTAAACTACCTTTAGGCTAAATAATAAACCCTCCAGATCACAAACAACAAAGCAAGTCAAAACTGAAGCATCACTGTACTTTATCTGGTCAGTAACACATGTAAAAAGTCACAATGACCTGTAGGTCTATAATCATTTCAGAGAAAATCATGTCAGCGTAGAAACATATGAACCCAGACTTTCTCTCTCTTCTTATTTTGTCCACATTTAACCATCCAAGAGTTGAAAACAGACTTGTAAAGGTTGCTGGGTAAAAATACATCATCGTAAACAGCTACTTTAATTTGATTACACACAAACATCTCCTCTCAAAAGCCTGTAATTGAATGATTCATGTCAAATTTACAACATGCAAAATGGACGAAAACAGATGACCACAAAACAGGTCATAAAGCTTTGCCTAAATTTAGGCTCTCAGGTGAACGTTTGTGGACGGACGCTCCTGAAATACCCCGAATGACCTTCAAAACCAACCACCTGCCTCTAAATTCAGCCCCATCCAAATGGAATCAGAGTATGGAAATAGAAAGACAAACATTGAGGGCAGAAACCGTGACAGACAACTGTGACCTGCGTGCCTTTTTTCGAACCCCTCCCTGCACCGAGAGATCTCCTGGAAAGAACCCAGGAGTCTGGAAAAAAGCAGGTATTACATGTCAAAACAACTTATCAGGTGTGAGAGGCAGACGGAGGCTGAGGATGATGAGGAGCTTTCATAAGCACTTAAACAAATCGCAGACTGGTCGACCACACACGCTGAAGGTGGGCAGGGACGCCGCAGCACTTCAACACAGGGCTTTTTTGCACATGCAAATGCGGCGCTGGTGTGAGTGGCACGCCAAGCTGCAGCCAGGCGGAGCGAGAGACGCACAGGCTGAACCCTCACCTGCAGGACCTCCACCCAACCAACCAACCAAACCTCAGCACACATCCACTTTGTTCTTCTTTTATTCTCCTTTCCGCTCTTTTGTTGCTCTGTATTTGTTTACAGCTTGAGGGGGGGTTGATTTCAACAACCATCAGTGGTGGAAGAAGCACTCAGATCCTTCATGTTAGTACAAGTATATAACGCATTATGAAAAATAAGACAATATGGCACAGTATAAAAAATAAGAGTCATATATTTAAAATTTAAGTCAAGTATAGTATAGTGGGGGAGACTGGGGATGGTTGTAACACTTTTTGTTTGAGCATCAGTCACTCAGTGGTCGTTCATACTAGATCTCTCAAACTTTGGTACATGGTACTTTTACTCGTCAACTAAAAATAAAACTCACTTGGACGTCTACTACACAATCATATTTATCAATGAGAGGTAATTTGGTTGATCTAAGATCCACACATGCCTGTGCATGGACTGTATTCCTGCAAGTTTCGGTCACACACACTTGATCCACACTTCTTTTTGCCTTGAGTTTGCAAAGTGTTCCGTGCACACAATGCAACTTTCCCTAAGCAACCATTACATAGCAAAGCATAAAATTACTTTATGCAAGCAAAACACCTGGCAAATATAACTGATTTTCTAAAAAATTGACTTCCTTACCTGAAAATTGTGTTTTTTGGTCATACAATTCTCAATGTCGCTCTCCTGGGAGCTCAAAAACAAAATGGGAGTCTAAAATGACATTAATGCAGCAGTTTTCTGATTAGTCAAAATGACAAATTTGCCACCCACCCAGTGTTACAACACTCCCCAGTCTCCCCTAAGTATCGTCAGAAAAATGTGTCAAAAGTAATCGCAGCAATTTATTGTATTACTACGATTATGAATTAGTACGATTACAAGTAAAAGTCCTGCATTGAAAATGTTATTTAAGTAAAAGTATATAAGTGCAGTCAAGAAAATGTACTTCAAGTATTAAAAGTAAAAGTATTCAGTGCAGAAAAATGTCCCCTTTGAATGTTAAACTCTTATATATGATAAAAAATTAGATTATTACGACTCGTGTACTCATTTTAAACGATTTTATATAAAACTGTAGCTTATTATTTTCATTGTGGATTAATCTGCTGATTATTTCTGTTTGTTGTTGATTGTTTGTTTTGTAAACATTCTGAAAATAGTTTCACAATTTTTGTTTTGACCCAACAACAGTCAACTCAAAATGATTAAAAAAAAAATTTAAAATTAGCAAAATAAATCTCACATTTGTGAAACTGGAACCATAAAATGTTGTAATTATTTTCCTGTGTAGTTGTTTCAGCTGCACATTTTCATGTTTTTGTGTCCAAACGTCTTAATTTGTGAAGTACAGGGTAACTAAAGCTGTCAAATAAATGTAGTGGAGTAAAAAGTACAATATTTCCCTCTGAAATGCAGTGGAATAGAACATTAAGTAGCATGAAAAGAATATACTCAAGTACTCAAATTTATAGTATTTAAAGTATTTAAGTAAATATACTCAGTTACATTCCACCAGTGCTATTCCTGATGTGTTAATGGGTACACAGCAATTAAATGTTGTAGCGAAGGTGGAGAATTTTTTACCACTTTATATGTATCTCAGGTAATTAATCTATAATTTCTTGTGGCATTTTAAAGCTGCTTTTGTGTTTATCAGCAAAGTAACTATAGCTGTAAACATGCAGCGTGGGGTTTGTAAAAAATCTAAAATGTCGGCCTGGTAAATCTGAGAACTTAAAAAAGAATTAAACTACTTTGATAATTGATTAATATTTAAAGTAATTTTTAATTTTTCAGCTGCTCAAATAGGGGGATTTCTATCTTTTCTTCATTTATTATCATATTAAACTAAAAATCTTTGGATTTTAGATTGATAAAACAGAACATTTAAAGACATCACCTTTGACAGACATATTTCACTATTTTCTTACATTATACTGATGTTGCAACCTTAGATTTAACATGACATTTAACTTAATTCTTTGTTATTTGATGACCACTAATAAATAAAACAATTTTTTTACAGGGGCAAGTAAAAGTTGTGGGTCAGAAATCTACTTTGCAAGTGAAAAAAAACCACATTATTGTTGAACCCTGCGGTATAGAAAAAAAGTAGAAGTATAAACCGAAATACTCAAAACTACAAGTACTTGAAAACTGTACTTGAGTAAATGTCATTTCCACCACTGCAGTGTGTGTGATTAATATCTGGGATGTTTTTCACAGTGAATGATGTATAAAATCTCATAATTTTCCTCCTCCTTTGCAACAAAATGATGTTTTTAATCCTGTTATGATTCCTTTTTATCTCTTTTCATGCACTCATTTGTTCAATCACTGGTCCTTTTCATTGTTTGTCCTCAGATCTCTCCTCCTCTTTTCTTTTTCTTTTTTCTCTGTCATTTTGTCACCAATCTCCACCCCCCCACCACCACCACCACCTTTCTTCACCTCCTTTTTTCCTCCCCTTTTGCTCTCCTCTCCTCCTGATCTTCCCACTCGTCGGCTGTGTTAACTGATCTGCCATTTCGAGCCCTCGCTCCTCTCTCCCCTCTCCTCTCTCGGCTCTGCTCTCCTTTCCCTGCGTTGAACAAATGGGTAATAAGCGCCACTTTGTACCTCTCTCCTCTTTCAGATCCAGAGTGAAGAGTCTGATTAAATAATCATTGGAGGAGCGGTGTGCGTGCGGCTTTCCCCCTGCTCCTCACCTTGGGGACATATTGTCCCCTGTCACTGAAACCTCGGGGACAGAAGGCTCCGCCGTGGGGAGGCTCAGCAGGGGAGCAAGGGGCTGATGAAACGAAGATCGGGTAATGAAGGCATGGCCCATGGCTTCCGTGGCTCTGCCATATGTTTCACCAAATGCAAATTGCCCCCAATTCAAACAACTTTTTCATCTTGATATATGCAAATGTGTTTATAAATACTGGCTTATAAATATAGCATTACAGTTTTTAAGGAGGGAGCTTTGAATCATTTTCTCCCTCGCTCCGCTGTTGTTATGTGTGGCAGCGGCGCAGCGTGACAAGCTTTAACGAACAGGCTCGGACCTGGCAGCGCCTAATGGTGTCCTGGGGGACAGGAAGTAAGGGGGTCAAAGGGAGGGGAGCGCCGACTGGCCGGCAAACCAATGAGAGCGGCCCTGGTGAATGCTCCGTCCAATTAAAATTAGCCCAGTTATCACACAAGCCACTGACAAATCAAAGTGGGCACGTTTACAAGTGAGTGCGAGAGGTGAGGTGGCCACACGTTTGAACTTTTGACATTTTGATGCATTTCATTTTAGGCCACGCTCTTGTTTATTTTTAACCTTTACTCACAATACAAAATCAATTATCCATAAAAAATAACTGGATTAACAAATAAAAAGTTTATTGTGTTTACACGAGATCAGTCAAGCAGATCCTGTGGGGCAACATCACCTCAACACTAACAGCTTAGATGGAGCCTGTGTGTGTGTGTGTGATTGTGTGTGATTGTGTGTGTGTGTGTGTGTGTGTGTGTGTGTGTGTGTGTGTGTGTGTGTGTGTGTGTGTGTGTGTGTGTGTGTGTGTGTCGTGCTCAGAGCAATGAACCCAAAACATCAACATCAAAGAGGCAAAATGTTAAATAATGATAAAGCCTTGATTGCAGTCTAATTAACTTGATTGAGTTACCCAAGAGCTAAACTGCAAATATATTTCTATTCTGACCTGGAAAAACTTTGTGACACATCTTCATCCTACAGATTAGTGAAAGAAAATCAATTGTTGATTAATTATATATGTATATATATATATATATATATACATATATTTGATTTTCAGTTGATTATTGTACCCTCACTTTCCAGAATTTCCTCAAAATTTCATAATATCTAACCTCTAACCTGTTCGTTTGTTCCCTCACCATCATTGGACACAGATGGGAGCAGGACCTGACAGACAAAACTGGGATGTTTTATTAAAACAAAGAGAAGCTGTCAGAGAGATTCCCAGACATTGATCTTGTGTATAACTGCTGCAGAATTATCCCATCTTCACATACACATACATTTTGGAAGTGTTCAAAGTTGGCAATTTATTGAACTTTCAGAGATCCATGAAGTGACTATTGACTTTAAAAATGTAGTCCGATATAATTACTGATTACCTGTTTTAAGAAAAGTATACAGTAACCTAATGCAAGTACGTGAAGCAATGTAACTGGATTACTTTGTTACTTCTGGATTACCTCAATACCAATTATTATTATCCAGTAATTATGCACATTAAAATGTATTTTGCAGCCTTTGCTTTTCACTCTTCTCACTCAAACTTAACTGTTAACTGATATAAAAGTATTCTTGGGGCTTGTATTTTTATCCAAACACCATCCAGGTCACCAGCATCACCACCTACAGTCCTAAATCGTTTTTGGTAGTAAAAGTCATAGTTTTGACAGGTTAGCTAACTGGCTGGATTTCTGTGTGGCTAACAACAGGCGGCTGGTCTTACCGGTATATGTTTCTCTAAATTAGATGTGGAGTTCATGGATGATGACAGCATTTTCACAGCTGAACTGATGTTGTTCATCTTTTGTGACTTAAAGGCATAAAAATGCCCAAATGTCTGTCCAATGAAAGGATTTTTTCACGCAAGGACATGATAATAAATTGACTGAGTAGGCATTGTGCATGGTATTGTATCATTCTTTATGTCAAAACAAATTTTAAAACTGTAGTCCTGCTCATCTGTAATCTGATTACATTTTTTTTTCCTGCAGTATAATGGAATATGGTTTCCTTTGTTTGTATCCTGATTATGTGTTATATCTCTTTTTGGAGCACCTGATGTCTACTTTTTGAACAAATCCCAGTGTGATGTCTCACCATTCCTCGCTCTGCTTGCTCGTGAAAAGACAGAATTCTTCCATCTCATGCAGTGGATAAGGAATATTTTATACTTTAGAAAACATTAAGCACACACTCTCAAGTTTCATCTGGCAAATTCTGCTACATCTGGCGTCCTTTTCTGAGATATAGAAGAGGAGATCACCCAGTGCAAATGTGATTACTAGTAAGGTTAATGGCACTGGCTAAATATCCCGCTCTGATAAATCTCGAGAATTAGGATAGTCTCTTCTGAATCAGATCTTCTGTTTTTCTGTTTGTTTGTCTTTTGTTTGTTTCTTTCTTACTTTTTCCTTTGTTTTGCACTGTGAGCTCCATTGATCATACTGAAGTTGTTGCCAGTATCATGAGGATGGGTGTGCTTTGGAAGTTTTTTTGAATTTGGTCTTTTCATGTTATCTTTAATTAATTAATCTTATTTATTTATTTACTTGCTTCGGGGTGGGGGCACATGTTTCTGTGTGTGTTTTTGCATGTTTAATACATGAAAAGAGCGATAAACAAAACAAAATTAAATAAAACTAAAATAAATTGATGATTTACCACTTAACCACTATTGGTTTTATTACCATACGTCCACCTAACGTGTCACGCCAGGTCACATACCATCCATAAGCCTCCTGTATCTCTGTCACCCAGGCCTGTTGAGGACAGCTGACGGTGTTAGCCGCTCCAGGTTGGGGGTGCAGTCAGGTGTCAGTCGCCGCGGTGATGATCAGATTGTCACAGTCCCGCTGGTTCCCTTGGAGACGGCACCTGAGTCGATGCCCGTGCCAACATCTTCATCATCACCCGCAGCAACAGCAGCTGGCGGCTCTGGACTGGACCGCGTGGCCGACACGGGCCAAGTGGGTCAGACCTCGCTGAGAGTGTGGAGTCAGTCGACCGTGAGCCCCGTTGTTGTGGTGGTAGTCGACCGTGGTGCATTATGGGAGGACTGTGTTCTTCACACTCTCACCGGAGGGTGCAGAAAAGGTTTGTTTGTAAATCTGTTAATGAATCAGTAACAATGAAGTTGGAGTTTTCTTGGTAACCTTCAACTACCTAATATATTTAAACACCTGCATCCAACTTTGTGACCATCAGTAACTTAATACCCACAACAAACAACTTGCAGCAGGTATTACTCACACAAATGATCTTATTTGAATCATTTTCAAATCATTTGGGTTACTGTTACAGCACCTCTGTGGTTTCATGGATGTTTTTGCCACCTTTGCTCTCACACACCTCAATGCAGGATGCCAGCTTACTAATAATTGTCATGTGTTGTATTTGTAGATTTACCAGCCGAAAGCTAAAGCGAACTGTTACTCCTAATTGGCAGGTTGTGTTTGCTACATTATGTGGTGTTTTGTGAGGCACAGACTTTTGGCTGTACAGAATCATTGCAAAAGAAACAGGTTTAAAACTTTCCTGAGCATCAAATACTGTTTTAAATGCCATCAAGAGTCATTTCCAGATTCAAGGTGGAGCTTTTGATCATATCCCAAAACCTTCATCAGCCGTCACTAATTTATAGATGTTCATTCAGAGCACTTTAGGGACTTGTTGGTTTAAAAGATGAAGATTAAAGTGATATTCCACCCTAGATGATAATCCACTCAATATGTACTCACCCCTATGCTGATGTGATGATGGGTGAAGATCTTCAGAAAAACAATCACAAAACAAAACAAAACAATCCTGGAGTTTCAGCAGAAAACAGGGTTGCAGCCAAATCCAGTACAATGGCAGTGAATGGTGACCATGGATAAAATGTAAAAAAATTTAACCACAAAAGATGCCATTTACACCATGTTTTTAGCCGATATTTTCACACGTGCATCCATTAAGAGATACAAGAAGTCTCGCGATACATCGATGCCATGTTTACATGCTACCTGGGAGGCTACAGTTGACATTTGACCCTTGTTGACCCTTGTTGCACCAGACCTTCATTGTCAAATGCTTAACATTGTGAAATGGCTGCAGTTTGATCAGGTTTAGGCAGGTTTAGGAACTATTTGGTAAGGTTTAAGAAAACATCATGGCTTGGATTAAAGCATGTATGTTAGTTACCTAAGTCCAAGTAAATCACCATTGACTCCCACCTTCGCACAGGACACGAACAGCGATCGATCCACGCTATGTGAACTTTGTTGCGCCTCATCATATATTACCCAACTTCCTCCTTTGCTCCCATCATTAGTACTGCAGCCACCAGATGTTCGCCATCTAACAAACTATACAGTATCTGTATAGTTACTCCCTATCTATACAGAGCTGACCATTGGATTATCATCCATCCACTCCATTTATGCAGCAGACCTGAAGCTGAAGATCCTTTTAAAATTTCATTATAGCTCAAATGATCCAAGTTCCTTATTTATAGGCTCAGACTTTGTTTTTCCTACTTTGTGTTGTTAAATTGAAGTAGATCATGAGCCCTCATGTTTGAACGCCTCGTCCAGTGTTTACTAGATCTATAAAATTAACAGTAAAGAGGTGATAAAACATGTGCAGGTTCAGTCGGTAGTTGCTGACATCACACACGTCACCCAGGACTGTGTGGAGGACTGTGTGAGTCCACCAGTCCGCAGGTCTTGACAGATGAGTTGTGCTGGTTACTGTAACCTCCAGGTTCACAGTCAGCTCATTAGCCCGAGTGCTCTGCTGCTAATTCAGGGGGGTTACGAACTGGATGCTAATTAATCACAGACTGAACCGACCTGGCATGCTACAGCAGACAAAGCAGCGATGAAGGCTGCTGCCATGTAGGCGTCGCACTCAAGTGCTTTCTGTGGGTGAACACGGGACGACAGGGGTTACTGTGTACGCTGAAGACAAAATGATACGAAGTAAACAAAGAAGACAGAAGAATGTGTGATCACAGGGAGCTTATAGCCAGATGAGCTAAAAAGAGTGTGATAGAAGCCTTTTAATTAGTCTTCATGAGCATGTAAAGTTGTGAAATAGATCTACTAGTAAAGATTAATTCCCATTTTGCCAAGTTTCCAGGCGGACTTTTTGATTTGTTTAATTGATCCTAAAAACATTTGGCCATTATGCCCCAGAATCATGCATAATTCCACACACAACTGTGTAGTATATATGGTTATATATAGGAAGCAGCTGTGGAGTGTCAACTATACATCAAACACACGCTTCCCACATGTAGGTCAAAGTTAAATGATCCCTTGATTAACCACCAGCCAAGCTAAACGCACCAAGCTCCACATGTTTCATGATTCTTGATTAAATTAACTAAAATCAACACTTGATTTTATGCTAAATGAGGATGTTTGTGTCATGTTTTGTTTTTTTTCAAACTCCACGTTTTCCCCTTTGCTACATTTAGTGTGATTATATAACCACAAAAGCAAAATATGGTTAAAAGAACAATATGTAGCAGCCAGAACTGAGTACAGGAGTCAAAATAACGAGTTGGAACCACAGACTGTGTGTTACATTGGTTGATCCCTATTTAATAGACAGTTTATGGTTGAAGCAAGTTGTTTCCCCCCCCACCTCCTCCTCCCCAGACACGAGGAAGCTCAGGCAGGCTCCAGGAACACTACAGGCGTGCAAGACAAGTGCAACATTGTAATTTGATTACTTACACTGTAAGTTGATCAGCTGTTTATAACAGCTAAAAGCTCAAACTGTTATCCTGACAACAAAAGCTCAGAAATACACACTACACGGCTTTTATTTTGAACTCTAATTAACGTAAAATGGACAAACTAAAACAGTGGAATAGAAATTTCTTTGATTACAGATTTTTCCTTTAAACTGGAATCATTTTTAAGAAGAGGCTTAAGACTCACCTTTTTAATCTGGCTTTTAACTGATCTTCTACTATTTTAGTTTATGTTATTTATTTTACTTTAGCAAGCTTTTAATTAATCTCTTTTATTCATTTATTTAATTTTGAGTATTTAAGATTAAATTTGGAATATTTTATCAATTTTACCTGTCTCTTATACACATCTTTAATTAGTCTTCATGAGCATGTAAAGTTGTGAAATAGATCTACTAGTAAAGATTAATTCCCATTTTGTCAGGTTTTCAGGTGGACTTCTTGATTTGTTCAATTGATCCTAAAAAGATTTGGCCATTATGCCCCAGAATCATGCATAATTCCACACACAACTGTGTAGTATATATGGTTATATATAGGAAGCAGCTGTGGAGTGTCAACTATACATCAAACACACGCTTCCCACATGTAGGTCAAAGTTAAATGATCCCTTGATTAACCACCAGCCAAGCTAAACGCACCAAGCTCCACATGTTTCATGATTCTTGATTAAATTAACTAAAATCAACACTTGATTTTATGCTAAATGAGGATGTTTGTGTCATGTTTTGTTTTTTTTCAAACTCCACGTTTTCCCCTTTGCTACATTTAGTGTGATTATATAACCACAAAAGCAAAATATGGTTAAAAGAACAATATGTAGCAGCCAGAACTGAGTACAGGAGTCAAAATAACGAGTTGGAACCACAGACTGTGTGTTACATTGGTTGATCCCTATTTAATAGACAGTTTATGGTTGAAGCAAGTTGTTTCCCCCCCCACCTCCTCCTCCCCAGACACGAGGAAGCTCAGGCAGGCTCCAGGAACACTACAGGCGTGCAAGACAAGTGCAACATTGTAATTTGATTACTTACACTGTAAGTTGATCAGCTGTTTATTACAGCTAAAAGCTCAAACTGTTATCCTGACAACAAAAGCTCAGAAATACACACTACACAGCTTTTATTTTGAACTCTAATTAACTTAAAATGGACAAACTAAAACAGTGGAATAGAAATTTCTTTGATTACAGATTTTTCCTTTAAACCGGAATCAAAGTATAGTATAATATAAAGGCATTTACCTTAAAGCAATATTACCTGATTTCTTTGCTCTTTTTCCTTGATCTGATGGCATTAAGCCCAATATTCACTTTCCTTTTAACTCTATTTTCATCTCCACCATCTCCTGAGGGAAATATCTGTTGTAGCTGTTAATGCTCCTGTCTGCTGTTTGGTGCAGTGAGTTTATCAGAGCTTTTCTTTGTTAAAACAGCTGTCTGCTGCTGCTGGAAATGAGAGTCAATGAGAGTATGAACCAAAACAGTCAAGTTGAAGACATAAAACTAAAATAATCAGCTGAGAGATGATAAAACACTTTGTGGAACTGGAAGATAAACCTGATCCATACTGTATGTAAAAGGCTTGCTTAGTGCAGCTTTGGCCTTCTTTTAAAGGGCTACTATGACAAATTTGGGGTTGGAGCATACAAATTGCAAACTGCTCGTCTCTTCATCCCGTTCTTAAGCATGCAAGAGAGCCTACGGTGGATGCAAAACTTGCGACAAACGCAAAATGCCATATGTAGAGTCAGTGTTTGGTGTGTCTGTTCTGGGTTTCTGTAGAAACATGGTCCTGCAATTCCATGGTGCCTCTGTGAGAAAGGACTTTAGATCACTGTAGATATAAAGAGTTTATTCTAAGGGTAACAAAAACTCTGCCAATAAATCCCAGTAAATCTTACATGCTGGACTTTTAAAGCTACTCATTTGGGTAAATTATTGGCCTGCAGCTGAACATTTATGTTGACAACATGCAGTAGATTTACAGATGTTAGAGGAGTACTGTTTCATCCACAGACACAGCAAAACTGATCTATCAGGCACCATAAAGAGCAGGTTTTGCAATTTGTGACTGTCCAACAACATCTGACATATAAAATAAAACCTACAACTGATGTTTGACCCAAGTCGAGCTCATGCTACTGAGAGAAGCTGTAAAATATCTCCGTTCATGTGACAGAACATGAACACACAGTAAAAGTAAACGTAGTAAACTTGGGTAAAAGATTAAATAGCAGTTGAGGATGTGACAGACAGCGAGGAGCTCTGTGTGTTCATCAGAGCTACAATGGCTCCCTCTGCAGGGTGTGAGAGGAAACAAGAGAGCAAGAGAGTCCAGAGGAAGGAGATCAACAAGACAATCCTCTTCATCATTACTGCAGGGCTTTTTAATTTGTAACATAAGTGGTCAAAATAACAAATACAGTACCTACAACATATTTAGTTTCGTGTGTTCAGCCAACTCTCTGTAGTCTTTTAGGACAAAATTAAAATCTAAATTTGGGGATTAAGTGTGGGATTGAGATTTTTGCTGACTCAGCCTTAATGAGAGCTGTTATTCTGTGTCATGCTTCAGTTTTATGCCTTTGTTTTATAAAGTGTGTTTTATGACATTTTTATGATTCTGTTAGCTGTTTATGTTCGTGTTAAATAATGGCTTGAATCTGTGTATATTTTTTTGTTATTTGGTGAATATTTGGACAAGCAACTAATTTGTAGGCTGTTCTGTGATAGAATAAAATCAAACCAAAGCTAGCTGTAATTGTTTTGTGTTTTACAGAAATGTGGTGATATTTTTTTTTATGTTAGTTAACTGCATCATTGCATTTAAGTGTATTTTTGCAGTATTTCATTTGTCATCGACCTGTATAGAGGCAGATTCTGCTTCAGCTGGAAAGCACTTTGGCTCAACTCATTTCTGAATATGTTGCATAAATAAACAGAAATGTCACGGTACTCATCATATCAAGAGGAGATACATGTTCATCATATTTATCATTGCAGAACATTAAAGGTATTACAAGGTAACTGATAAGTTAGAGTAAATGATAAATCTGTGTATCTGTGTCTTTCTACTCACTGTGAACACCTGTACAAACACCTACATGTACAGTACAGTTTGTGCAAATATAACCATGTGTGTGGGGGAGTGTGTGTGTGTGTGTGTGTGTGTGTCCCTGGGGCCCTCATTAACACCACAGTATCTTGACTGAAATGAAGCACCAGCCAGCTGCATTGTTGATCACATGACAATGAGATGGATGTGTGGGGGCGGCAGGAAAGGCTGTGTGTTTGTGTGTGTGTGTGTGTGTGTGTGTGCGCGCGTAAAAAAAAACAGCATTAAAGGGAAAATCGTGAGCAATGAGCAAATATTTGTGGCAGACCAATTCATGTGGTATGACTCACCAGGACACAGTAATGAAATATCGTTGATACAGAAATATTCTGTTTCCAGAAGGTGCAGCAAAGTGAGTCTAAATGATGAAGAGAGCAGGTCATCACACTCGTACACCAGATGGCAGCAAATAACTACATGTCATTTTGAGTCACTGCTGTTGCTTTAAAAAATAATAAAGGGATGTTTCTTTTTATTTTTGTTGTTCCTCCTATCAGGACTGAAACACACGTAATGTGAAATACTTTGGTATATTCTTATTTTAATACTTACTATGCACTTTTAAATTTATTTTCATCTTATTCTTATCTCTATTTGATGAGTGCTGTTATCTCAACTGGTGCTTTTACGGCTTAGCTGACCAGTTTTTCTTATCCTACACATTTCATTGCACCACTGACCCTGTTTTAACTATATATGACTAATTACTTTTGCTGTCACTCCTACAAATAGGCCTTGTACTGCAGAGAGAACAACAGCAATAATATTGATAGTTGATCAATGGTCAGTGAAGTCAGGTCAATTTTATCAAGCTCAATATCACAAATCACATATTTGTCTTAAGGTGCTTTATATCTATATGACACCGTCTATTCTCAGAGCCTTGATTTGAATAAGGAAAAAGTGGTGTAATGACCCTTTTCACAAACATTGCTGCTGTACTACAGTATAATGATGCAATGTCTGGTTAAGGATCCTCTCTCCTTTTTGACAAATGTTACAAGTGTATCTGTAAGATAAAAAAAAAATTAAAACTAAAACACATCATTATGCTTTTTCTCAAACATTTTTGACTATCTTACCTTCATCAAGACGGTCTCTTACAGGCTGTGTCTGGTTTCCTTAAATACAGATCATTAATCCATCATGTGACCAACAAATCACGATAGATACCCATGTATACAAAATATTACAATCATCCTTTTCTAAATATACCATTTACAAAACAGCATGACTCTGATTTGTTACAAAATCTGATTTGTAACAAATCTGATTTGTTACAAAATTTGCAAGAGAAATATTAATGAGTATATATACAGAATAAATCATCATAACATCATATTTTCGCAATAAACGAGGCAACAGAAAGCTTTGTTTGTTTGTTTGCATCACTTTTACTGCAGAAGTCCAAGGCGAGCTAAACTGAGCTTGTGAAAAGGGAAACTAGTTTTCCTTTCTTCAGATGAAGGTCAGAGGTCAGGAGCACATGTGTAGGTGGTGAGATTCATTGTTTCGCTCAAGGACGCTTCAGCAAGGCAGAAGATTGTGGACAGAAGCTGTAAACAACCAATCAATCCTGCTGCAGCACTGAGAATACTACTCACACCCTGCTGCCATGAAGGTGACGCACGGAGTAAAGACCAATTATGAACAGTCTGTCAGAAGAGACTCACAAGTCCCGGATTATCCTTAATTATCCTTCATTAATGGAGTATTTATTTGATTGGGCAGTGGAACAAGCTTTAAACACAATACTGACATCACAACGTGACGTTGATATGATCAGTATGTTATTGGCAAACATAGTTGCTATGCACGTCCACAAGAAGCAACATTAGCATTGATCTGGAGTCATTTATCTGACCACCTAATTGATGTAAGTCCAATATTCCCTTTCCTTTTATCTCTGCTTTGGTCACCACCAACTCCTGAAGGAAATCTCTGGCTCAGTCGCTGCTGCATGTTTCATTCATGTTTCAAACAAAATTTTTGTTTCAGGCTGTTGTTAAATTTGTCTGCCTGTGGTTTGGTGCTGGGCAGGCAGTGTAGATGTATTATTATTAGTTTAGTAGATCATTAGTAGTAAAAATGTAAAGTACTGCAGAAAAATGGCTCCAGAGATTGATTTATTATTCCATATGACACTCATGTTAATGCTGATGCAACTATGCATAAGCAGCATATTATAGTTGTAGCTGGTTGAGATTAAGGTATTTTTCCTCTTTTTGGTCTTGAACAGAAGTTCAGAGGGGAACTGATAAAAACCCAAATATATCTGAAACATGACAAGAGGCCAAAACTGCAAACTTATTTTCATAAGGGGCTACAAGCCAAAAAAAACCCTGTGGTTTAATCTTGAACAAAGCATAGTATTTTATAAACTTATGTGTTTTTAAATCCTATGGCTGTCAGATAATTGTAGTGTAGTAAAAGTACAATATTTCCTTCTGAATTTAGTGGAGTACAAGTATAAAATATCATAAAATGGAAATACTCTAGTATAGTACAACTGTATGTAAGTACATGTTCTTTGTGACTTTCTACAACTATGGGCCGGTATGTACGGTGGGTTAAACAGAGGTTCCTGTGTAGTCTCTTTTGTAGCTCTAGTAGTAGTAGCACCTTGGTCCCCGAGGAACATTGTTTAATTTTATATGTGTCAGCTGTATATGGCTGAAATGACAAATAAAGACAAAGTCGACGGTCCACAAGGAGAAAACATGGGAAACTCCATGAGAAACTAATAATTTGGTGCACCAGCAAACATAGGGGGATATGCCAAGTTCAGTTCTCCTTTCACAATGAATTTCATGAGCTTACACTACATGGAATTTGACACTAATTTTAACTTTGCAATAGAATATTTATGTTTTAAATGTGTAGGATTTACAGGGCTTTATTGGCAGAATATGGCAGAAATAAATTACAGTGTGTTTTCATTAGTGTATAATCACCTGAAATATGTTTTCGATACCTTGGAATGAGCTGTTTATCTGAGGATGTCCTCTTCCACGGAAGCCACCGTGTTGCACCACTCTGTTTCTACAGTAGCCCAGAATGGACAAACTAAACACTGGCTCCAAATATGGCTTTCCCATGTTTTCTACACTTGGCTTATTACATGGCTTTGGAAAATACTCGTTCTGATCATTATTTCTGAATAGCAGACCGTTGCTATGAATAAAAGACTGTTGCTATGGACACAGTTCTGATCATAGACTCTAGAGGAGCTGTAAAATGTTTTTTAGATCAATAAAATCATTTTTAAATTAATATTTTGCAAAATTATTGATTTAATTTTTAGAAGTAAATAGCTGTGTAAGTAGCAGGATCATGGACAGTGACTGGCTCATTATTGTGAAATAAACTCTGACAGGATGGTGCAGGACCTGCTCACAGTTCATTATCCCTCACTTGATCAATGGTTGACATAAAAATATTGATTAATGCTGCACTGAAGTGACACATCTTTTTGGATGCAGCCAATGAAACCCCAAAGTTCCAGACAAATATGTTTGCTAGTTGATCATCCCCACAGGTGCCTGCAGTTAACCATCAGTCCCACAGGATGATTCTACATAAATTAACCAGTCGGATTCTCTCCACACAGTGCACTCAGAGGACAAGAGCACTGAGACCCAGTGAAGCATCGGAGGGAACAGCTTTTTTGCCCTGGCACTCACCAAAACAAATGTCTTGACTATCTTCATCCCCCCAGTGCTGTTAACCCCCCGTGGATCAGGAGGGTTGAGCGACTTCTCTCCACTTAACTCCCCCGCACATACATGTAAACACACTCAGAGAGACGCGCAGCTCTGTTTATCGAGCCCGTCTCATTTCTCACATTATGAGAATTCCCTCCAGACACTCATGTATTAAACAACCGGGGAGTTGAATGTATGCATGGGCTGTAATTGGCGGATTATAAATTCCTACACACTGTGGCACTGTTGACTTCTCTGATCCCCAAGTGTATTCATTTCAAAGGCCCCTTATTTGTAGCCTTTTGGTGAAAAACCACAGTTTAATGTGAGTCCTGCAGCCCCAGTCTGGTGAAATACACACACATTATAATTGGGTCCTTTTACACAGCGATAAATTATGCATGAATGTAATGGTCGGGGTTTGTGGCCCCTGCTGATGTGGAAACTGCAAGGGTTTGAAAACTCTGTGGGGAATCAGCAGAAAATATACATATATACTGTATATATATATGTGTGTATAATGGGTCTGCATATGTATTCATTATAATCACATGTGGTTACTTTATTGTGTCCCCATGATCGTTAGATGAAAATAAGCAGTGTGTCATTTTCCTTTCTCACTTTTATGTGTCAGCACTGTACTTAAACTTTGACGTGTTCCTGCACATGTGATTAATTTTTACACATTCGCTGCACCGAGCAAATGAACTTGTGCTGTTTCTGATTAGAGGAGCCATCAGAGTTTATTTCAAAGTCGTTAAGATAAGAATAAAAACTGCAGCTTCATTCAGCCTGACAGCAGCTAACAGAGCTGAAAGCATACAGTGTTAATACGAGATACCCTCAGGGTTTTCCAAGTTCAGTTTAGGACTTTTTAAGACCTTTTTAATACAACTTGGAATTAAATTTAATGTCAACTTCAGGGCCATGCCTGCAAAAGTTGTAAAAAGGAAAATCAGTATGAATATTAAGCCCTAGATGATAATTATTTACCTAATATGAATTTAAGGAAACATTTTATTATAATACTCACATTCATATTGTCTGAACTAGGCTTAACTCTCGTATTTTGGATTGTGCTGTCACTTAAAAACAGCAAATTCACTCAGCCTGCAAAAGGACAAGAAAAAAAATAAGACATTTGTTAATGAAATTTAAGGCCTTATTTTGAAATATTTAAATGCAATATTTTGTAATGCTTTTAAGACTCTGGGAGTACCCTCTAATAACAGTTAAACCACTAAATGGACCTTAAGTCTTCGAGATTTGGGAATAAACAAACTTCCCAACATGCAGATACATGCACGCTTGCACCACACACACACATTTAAATACAGCGTCAGTGCCACAAGCAGGGTGGAGATATAACCACCAGCTAAATGCTGTTAAATATTGGTTGTGACAAGTTTTCCTACTTTACCAGCCACACCGGCAGGAAACCAAGAATCATTTTGACGTAATGTTCAGCTGTAAAAAAAATTATATTTGGCCGATAGAAGATGCATTTCGGAATTATTTGAGAAAAAAAGCTGTTTCTGTGTGCACACAGGTCAGGTTTTAAGGGTCTAAATTGTTTCTTGTGAAAAAGTGGCTGAGAAAACTCACTCATAAAGACACTTGTGTATTATACTTGTCACATAATTCATTATTCACACCTAAGCTCTTAAGTCCAAAAAATGTCACAGTTCACCGTGTGCTTGGTGTAAGTGTGGGTGGCACCAGGAGTGTCCCATGTGTGGCAGGTGTAGAATAAACTGAGACAAGTCCTGACATGAACGCAGTGCTGAAAAATGTTGGCTACAACTGATTCACACAGTAGTTCATCTGTCTAAAAGACATTTTTTAACTGATTATTGATTTTAATTCATGAATACAGGAGGACATAAATGTTAATAATTTATCTATTAATGTAATTGTGGCATTTTAAGGACTACTGGCTATAGTTTACCTATTACTTACTCTCTGGATGGTGGGGAAAAAGACTCCTTGGTGCCGGAATTACATTAGGCGGTAGAAGAAAGGGAGGACATAATCTGAAAGTGTAAATTTTTGTGTCTGGCAGTTTCAAGTATTAAATTTCAAGCCCCCTCCCTTTCAGTCAATCAAATGCTAGTACAGCACGCCAAAATTGGTTGTCTTGGAGATGTATAGCCTCTGGGAGGGCACATCAGAATGATCTAATAATGACTTTGCTCCAAAGATAAAGCCATTGAGCTCAATCAAATATTGGTAGGGGAGATTCTGTCCTCCCAAAATACTGGTACGGAGGGACATGTCCCTATACCATCCACATGCAAACCTGCACCCTTGCAAATAACAATATTTACCTGTAAAGATTCAGACAGGATTTGAACACACGACATGGATATCAGTCTGCCAAAATGCTGTTTTTAATAATACTGGTCCTGCACCAAAGTTGAACAAATTCTACACACACTTGCTTTAAGACCTGCAGACATTGTGCCAACTGTTTTTTTGCAATGTAATTGTCTACTAGAGTATCAAAAATCTTAAAGCTGACTAACACTAATAAATATTTTCATATTAACAGTGGAACAAATGACTGTTTAATGTGAATGGGGTTGCTGTGAGAGACTCTGCATTTCTTCCAATACATCCTCATACCTGACCACCAGAATAGGGTTTTTGCCAATGACTTCCAAAACATTATGTCTGACCATTGGAGAGAACCAGAGACAGGCGTACTGGACCTTCATGGTCAAGCACTTAATGTTGTGAAATGTTATGGTTTGGGGAGGTTTAGGCAACAAAACTACTTGGTTAGGTTTAGGAAAAGATTATGGTTTAGATTACCTACCTAAATTATGTTACATAACTTAAGTCTGTTATGCAAGTTAAGTTCAAATAAAACTATGTTGACTTTTGGTTTCATGCAGAACACGAACAGCAGCCTCCTGGGTGAAACTTTGTTGCACTTAATATTACGTCTCCTGACTTTCTCTTTTGCTCTGGTCATAATTACTATAGCCACTACAGGTTGCTGCCTAACAATATGGTTTGTAAAAAGCTGCTTGCAAAGATGAACTATATGCTCATTTTTCTGGTGAATTCAGAGTTCATATTTTCAACAATAAGTGCCTAAACGTGAGTTTGATGCACAATGAAAAGGCACTGAATTCATATATTTATCTACATTTTGCAGCCTAGGCAGAGGCAAATGTGCTCCTTAGCTACAGAGCAGCTCACTCTGGTCTAGCTTGTAATCCCACAGACTCTCCATACACTTTAACCAGCAGCTGGGAAGCAAGACACAGAAACTTCGTGAACCTTTCCTGCAGTGTTTATTCATGAGGAAACTGTACATTTACTGTCTGTCTGCTCTGGATGGATCCACCACACTCACTTTGCACAAACACACTGCCATGCTCATCTCACAATCATGTCGATGGAAAGAATAGATAAAAATATTCACATATATTAAAGGAAAACTGGACACTGCACAGAAAGTTTGGCTGCTCATCTGCTGCTGATGATTTTAAATGTGACAACAAGACTGAACAAGTAAAGACAAGCGCTTCAATGTGGCATTAATGCTGTCGCAACACAAGCATGATGCTGATGTCACTCTCACTGCACTCATCAGCTTCATTTCCAGAAACACAATCAAAAAAACATGAAGAAGTGTTTGCTACCTGCCCTGCATCAAAAGTTAGCTGCTAAAACAGTGCAGCATTTAGCAGCTAAAGAGCCAGAAATTTCCCCCAGGATGGATTTGGTCAGTGGAGACCAAAATAGAGCTAAAAGAAATAATACACCCTTACCCTTACATGCATCAGGGTCCCTGCTAATCAAAGGTCTGCCGGATGTGGCTATAAACGGCTAACATCAGCTGACAATAAATGTAGTGAGAGAACGTTAGCTGGGTATCAGCTGTAATGGTTTCAACATGTCAGACGACTGAATGGCCAAATTAAATTTACTCCCTGATTTAAAAGCACAGCAGACCAATAAGTAAAGTGTGAATGAACATTATGTGTAAATGGACAGCATGGTCTCTAACTGATTTAAGGGTTGACATGTGTGGGTGCCTGTCTTCCTGTGAAATTACACCAATGCGGACTAAAGTAAACTGACAAAACATTAGGTAAGATTATTACTGACATAGAATGAGCCTGAGAGAATGTTATGAGAGAATGAATCTTTAGGTTGATAGTATCAATAACTCCATCCATCCATCTTCACCCGCTTATCCGGAACCGGGTCGCGGGGGCAGCAGTCTGAGCAGGGATACCCAGACTTCCCTCTCCCCAGACACTTCCTCCAGCTCTTCCGGGGGAATCCCGAGGCGTTCCCAGGCCAGCCGAGAGACATAGTCCCTCCAGCGTGTCCTGGGTCTTCCTCGGGGCCTCCTCCCGGTGGGACATGCCCGGAACACCCTCCCAGGAAGGCGTCCAGGAGGCATCCGAAATAGATGCCCGAGCCACCTCAACTGGCTCCTCTCGATGTGGAGGAGCAGCGGCTCTACTCTGAGCTCCTCCCGGGTGACAGAGCTCCTCACCTTATCTCTAAGGGAGCGCCCTGCCACCCTACGGACGAAACTCATTTCGGCCGCTTGTATCCGGGATCTCGTTCTTTCGGTCATGACCCAAAGTTCATGACCATAGGTGAGGGTAAGAACGTAGACTGACCGGTAAATCGAGAGCTTCGCCTTTCGGCTCAGCTCCTTCTTCACCACGACAGACCGGCACAACGACCGCATTACCGCTGCCGCTGCACCGATCCGCCTGTCAATCTCCCGCTCCATCCTTCCCTCACTCATGAACAAGACCCCAAGATACTTAGGGTGAATTCCAATTCCTGTCTTAACCCTCAGTCTTAACCCTCAATCTCAAAAATGCGCACTCCCGCGAAGTGCAAGTGCTGTCCCGATTCTCAGAATGTTAAGTTGAGGGGCAAGTTTGAGGGCTGTATAGCCTCAATACTGAGATTCTCCGACACCACCCTTGGGAGCAAGGGCTACCCAGAATCTAAGTATTTTCTTTGTTAATGGAGATATA